>JAPMLY010003086.1:0-33468 GCA_026401115.1 Tetraselmis chui | reverse complement strand
TGGGGAGAGGTCGCCTAGGTCCTTGATTTTGAACCGTGTGCCGAGTTGGGCTTTGAACGATGCGAGCCAGGTGGCATCATTGCAGGCCGCGGGAATGTCATCGACGTACAGGGCGATCATGGCGAAGACGTGGCCGGCGCGGTAGATGTAGATGCACGGGTCAGAAACGCATTGTTGCCATCCATGGTCGACGAGCCACGCACGAAGTAGCATGTTGAACTCGCGGGGGGGACTGCTTAAGGCCGTAGAGGCAACGCTTGAGGTGACAAACCTTGGACGTTCCATCGGTGAAGCCGAGGGGCTGGCGATGTACACATCCTCCCGGATGGGGGCGTAGAGAAACGCTGTGTCGATGTCCAGTTGGCAGAGTTCAAGGTCGCGGGCGGCTGCAATGGTTAGGAAGAGACGCAGGCTGGCCATGCGGATGACCGGGGAGAAGGTCTCCGTGTAGTCCAGTCCAGCGCGTTGACTGCACCCCTTGGCGACGAACCGCGCTTTGAAGCGGGAGACGTCGCCGGCTGTATCCGACTTGACTTTAAAGATCCACATGCTGTTAACGACCATGCGGCCGGGGGGAGGTCCACAAGGTCCCACGTGCCGTTGCTGATGAGGGAGGAATACTCCCTGTTGCATAGCGGCTTGCCATTGGGTGGCTTGGGCGCTGTCCAGTGCAGCTCGGTAGGATTTTGGTTCCACACACTCTCGGGCGGAGAGGAGGGCGATGGCAGTAGGGGACGTGCCGGCAGGTGTGTGTGGGGGACCAGTGACAAGGTCGGGGACGTGAGGGTGCTCAAAGATGTCCTCTGAGCTTTTCCTTGTTCAGGATCACAACACGCCGTTACGAGTGTGGGTGGGTAGTCGGACAGGTGGGCAACCATATCGCCGTAGCGAATGGGGTGGGAGCGGAGCCGAGCATGGCGAGGGGTTGGCGGGGGGGGTAGGGGTGTGGGTGATGTGAGGTCAATTGGGTGGGATAGGGGTGAGTCTGCGGGTACGTCGTCTGAAGAGTCGGTGATGGCCGAGTCGACGGAGGGTTGTGTGTCGAAGCCTGGGGTGTCTTCCTGAAAGACAACATGTACGGAAGTGGTGATGCGACGCGTTTCCGGATTGTAGACACGATACCCGGGTGCGTCAGGGGGATAGCCCACCATGACGCCGCGAAATGCTTTTTCACTGAGTTTCCGACGTTGTTTGTCGGGGACCTTGGCGAAAACGGCGCAGCCGAAGACGCGGAACTTGGAGGCGTTGGGCACCGACGACGTAAGGAGTGTGAGGGGGACGCCCCCAGTAGGTCCGACCGAGCGACTGTACGTGCGGTTGCGAAGGTATACAACAGTGCTGACAGCACACGACCACATGGAGTTGGGAACGGCCATGTTGTGGAGCATCGCCGATGCATTGTCCCGGATGGTGCGCCAGGGACGTTCGGCCTTGCCGAGCATGTGGTGGGGCGTATGGGGCAGAGAACTGTACCCCGACGCCGAGGTGTGCGCACATCTGGCGAGTGACAGCAGCTTCAAACACAGAGTCAGAGTCAAATTTGAGGACCGGTGCGAACGCGCCCGTCTGGGAGTGATGGCGGGCATGCAGGTGTTTGATGTCCAAGAGGATGATTTCCAATTCCGAACATGCGTCGTCTTTAGACTTAAGGAACCGCACCCACATGTAGTTGGTGTGGTGGTCGATGACGAGTAAGCAGTAGCGGAGGCCATGTGGGGAGGGGACATTGACCGGGCCCCAGAGGTCAGCGGACAGGTTGAGGAGGGGGTGGGATGGCTTCGCGCAAGCGGCTGTGTTGCGTGGTGCAGCTGTGGCTTTGTGAAGGAGACAAGAGTCGCACGAAACTTTGGTTACAGCGCTAGTTAACACAGGGCTAGTCGGGACACCGTGAGTGTGTTGGGCCTGAAGGCTTTGCATGTTGAGGTGGCCATATCGACGGTGCCATAGGACGGGATCACACTGGGCAGTAAGGGCAACCTGAGGGGAGGGGTCAAGTGCCGGCGGGGCGGATGGGCTGGAAGGGAGGGCCGGCTGGTGGGGAAGGAGGTAGAGACCGTTTCCGGACGGTTCTAGCATACCCATGCCTGTGGGTACCAAAAGCAAACCAGTGTCAGAGTTGGAGGGGAATATGAATTCACAACCGCTGTGAGTTTGCATCCAGCTGACACTAAGGAGTCTGCCGATACGCTGTGCTGAACGAGATGACAGGTCAGGGGTGTAGAGTGCATACACAGTGCGGTGAATTAGCTGGCCAGAGGCAAGTCTGACAGAAAGTCGCACTGAGCCACTGCCCTTAACGTCAACGCCGACACCGCCCACGCGAGAGGGAGTGGAGGGGGGCGTGAATTTCACGAAGTCATCTCGGAACGCAGTGAGGTTAATCGAGCAGGCGGAATCAACGACCCAAAATTGTGACAGATTACGACCCGGGGCGAGGGAAGAGGAGAATGCCACAGAGCTGAATGGGACACTCACCTCGTCGTCAGCGTCGTCATCAACGCAGTCTGCGAAGGTGGGTAGGCAATCAGTGTCATCGGCGGGGGGCGTCGTCGGCAGGGACGTCGCTCAGCAGCGCAGCGTGAGTGTGTTGGGCTTGAAGGCTTTGCATGTTGAGGTGGCCATATCGACGGTGCCATAGGACGGGATCACACTGGGCAGTAAGGGCAACCTGAGGGGAGGGGTCAAGTGCCGGCGGGGCGGATGGGCTGGAAGGGAGGGCCGGCTGGTGGGGAAGGAGGTAGAGACCGTTTCCGGACGGTTCTAGCATACCCATGCCTGTGGGTACCAAAAGCAAACCAGTGTCAGAGTTGGAGGGGAATATGAATTCACAACCGCTGTGAGTTTGCATCCAGCTGACACTAAGGAGTCTGCCGATACGCTGTGCTGAACGAGATGATAGGTCAGGGGTGTAGAGTGCATACACAGTGCGGTGAATTAGCTGGCCAGAGGCAAGTCTGACAGAAAGTCGCACTGAGCCACTGCCCTTAACGTCAACGCCGACACCGCCCACGCGAGAGGGAGTGGAGGGGGGCGTGAATTTCACGAAGTCATCTCGGAACGCAGTGAGGTTAATCGAGCAGGCGGAATCAACGACCCAAAACTGTGACAGATTACGACCCGGGGCGAGGGAAGAGGAGAATGCCACAGAGCTGAATGGGACACTCACCTCGTCGTCAGCGTCGTCATCAACGCAGTCTGCGAAGGTGGGTAGGCAATCGGTGTCATCGGCGGGGGCGTCGTCGGCAGGGACGTCGCTCAGCAGCGCAGCGTGAGCAGAGGGGGTGCCGTCGGCGGCGCCGTACTTCTGGACTGTCAGCCTACGCTTGGCAAGATTCCACTTAAGAATAGCGTCATCAGTGGCATTGCACGCGGACATGAGATGGTGGAGGCTGCCACAAACGCCACACTTGTTGGGTCGTTGGCCGCGAGGGTTACGGTGTGGTGGGCCTCGACCGCTGTGCGAGCCGCGGCCCGCAGCGACGAACGCGGAGATGGGAGGAGGTGATATGTCCGGAGCGGTTGCGTCCGGAGCAGGGTTGTCTTCCATGTTGTGCGCAAGGTGTAGAATGCTCGCCATAACTTCATCAGCCGACATGATGTAGTCCGTGTCGAAGGCGTTGATGACGCATTGCTTCGCCTGACCGTGTGGGCCGCTGCTAGAAATGCCGCGCAGCATGAGGAGACCGAGGTGGTGGGGGTGGATGGCAACGGAGCCATCAGCCAACTGGCATGTGTCGTTGTACTCGTCAAAGGTCTGGCGCATGTAGTGGACATAGTCACTGAGTGACTGACCGGGGCGCTGTCTGACCGTGAGATTGTCCAAGAGGGACAAGGAGCGAGCAAAAGACCGACAGTCAAGGCGTTCACAAAGGATGTCCCACGCGGCGGCGGCGCAGTCTGGGCGTGCTGGAGAAATGCATTTCATGGCTTGGTCAGCGCGCTTATTCGCGCTGGCTGCATGGAGGAGCAGCGTGTAGGCGTAGTGTTGCGCTTGTTCGTCGAGCCAGACGCCGGAGTCGCGGATGGCCAGCTGAGGAATGAGGTATGCGGCCTTGATGGAGAGGAAATTAAGGAAGGTCCTCTTCCATTGCTTGAAGTCCGTGGTCGGGCACATGACGGGGACCGACATCTTCATGGACCGGTTGAGGGCGTCCTTGTCGAAGCCGGGGGCTTCGTGTGCCGCCCGGTTGATGACCACCGGGTCGATAGTGGGGCGACGACGGCCCCGGGGGTTGGGGTCGCCATGTTGGAGTGGGGGAGAGTGTCGGCCATGAAAGGGAGGAGGTGGGCCACCGGGAAAGGGAGAGCGGCCGGCCATGGGACGCGGCGGGCCGTACGAGTGCGGGTGGTCACGGTAGGGGGGGATAAGATGAGAGGGCGCCTCCGTGATTTGGGGGCCGGGGTGGTGAAGGGCGTATCCGGCGTGGGGGAAGGGGGGAGGTGGTGGGAGGTGATCAACCCGGATGGCGTGACGCGAGGGGTCGTAGTGCGCCTCGGCACGCGCGGGCTCGCGGGGCGCATCGTGGCGGCGCTGTGCGACTGTGGGGTCGGTAACAGGGGCTGCAGCAGGAAAGAGTGTTTCTGCGTCCGGTGTTACGAAACCAGGCTGGGTATGGTCACTCAGGTGGAGGGTGTGACCGTCGTGGCTGTGCCGGACGGGTTCGAGTGGGGCATCGTGGCGGCGCTGAGCTACAGGGGGGTGCGGATTAGCACCCGCAGCAGCGACAGCACCCACGGCCGACTGCGAGTCGACACGAGCAGTTAAGCTCGCCACTTGCGCAACGAGCAGCGCGAGAGTATCGGGGGGGTGATCGAGGGTGCTCTGGTGAGAGCCTGACTCAGGGGAAGCAGCAGGTGAATCAGGCGGGTTTTTCTGCTCCATTTCGACAGAGGGAAAAAAAAGAAAGAGCTGAAGGAAAAAACAGGCAGCGGTAAAAACCGCTAGCCGGACTTGTGCCTAACAGCGGTATGCTAAGAGACGGCCTGATGCCCGCCGACCCCTCGGCCTGTAGCCCCGGGGTGTCTCAGAGCACCTTTTCTGTATCCTCCACCCAGTGTGGGGCACAAGTCGAGGCCAAGGCCAGGACAGGTGGAGCGCTGCGCGAGGTGGCTGATGCGCGAGGCTAGTATAAAAATAGAAATAAAAGGTAAGCTACGGCTGGCGTGCGACCTGTGGATGCGTATTCACCCGACAGTGCACCCCCCCGTTCTCTAGCTTGGACCTGTGTGCACCCTGTCCACACACGACGAGTGCGTCGGTGTGGTTGGCTGGCTATCTCCGGCGGGTGGCTGGCTTAAGAGGGTGGTGGCGGGTTTTAAAAATCGCAGTTAATACTGGCGATACCGCCGACTACAGGTTGAAAGTACTAGGTGTCGAAAGAAACTTGCCTTCTGCGGGAGAGCTGTCGATCGCAGCTCGCCGAACCAGGTTGTCGCGCGTGAGTGACGTGAGGCGGGGGCCCATAACCTATTGAACCATGCAAACACAGTTAGTGTGGAAGATAACGTACGCAAACGTAGTTACAGTCACAGTCCCGCAAACGGAACAGTTAAGGCGACAACCAGCCTACAGGCGTGGTGTCGGGACAACAGAAGTGTGAGAGCTGTAGCCTAGCGACAGCTCTGTACCGAGTCAAACAGTTTATCGGTATGTCCGATCTAGACATGTACTAATCATATCTAGAGTAGCTTACAGTAGCTATCTGCAACTAATACGTATGCGGTATTACTTACAACAGGGCACCGTGTTTGGTGGTGTGTGAGAGGAATGTGTATGAGTGTGTGTTTGGTGCTGAAGGTGTGTGCGTGTGGCGGTTAGCCTTCGGAAACTAACTGCAAACACAAGTCTGTTCTGTTCTGTTCTGTCGATTCTCAATTGCTGGGTGATAGTGCATATGGGAAGAGATGAGAAGATGTCTCATTGTTGGTACTTTAGTAATATATTGTAATTGAACAAAGGGAATTGTTGAATGGTTCTGTCACCTCCCTCTACTGCACTAGGCTTATATAGTCTTTGCCTCGTTATCTTGCAACTGCTCTCGTTTGGCTTACATGTGAGGTAATAGGTGATTTTTGCTTGGTGGCCTCCACTGCTTTTTCTTGTAAGAAATTACTTTGCTAGGTGTACTACTGTACTGCTGGGCTACTCGGCGCGTTTCCGAACCACATTCTAGTACAGGTACGGTAGCCACCGCAGTGCTACGAATCTCCGATTTTCGGGTTTTCGCGATATACTGTTGTTAAGTACGTAGTTTATTATTCTATACATACAGCGTGGCACACATCTTTTAATCAAAATTTCTTACAAGAAAAAGCAGTGGAGGCCACCAAGCAAGAAAAAGAAAGAAAGGAAGAAAAAACCTAAGCCCGAGGAACAGGAAGGCATGCCACAGCATCAGCACTGCCTTCCTGAAAAGCGTCGCGGAGATAAGAACCCAGAGTGCCATGAAGAGCAGCAGAAAGACGTTGCATGAATTCTCGTCGCACATCCCCCAAAAAACGCCGAAACGGAAGAGAAGTAGATCGACGAACAAAATGCTGCATACGGACATAACTGTCAGAGCGCAAGGAACGAGAGTCAGCGGCCCCCATGCCAGGGAACACATCTCAACATATTGCGTCCTCACAAAGGTGAGCGAGATACGAAAAAGTACTGTGCTTGATTACTCTTGGGATGCCCTGCACAGATGGCGCTCGTTCTCGTTTTGAACACATAATAATAAAAAACAATTTCTTACAAGAAAAAGCAGTGGAGGCCACCAAGCAAAAAAAAGAAGAAAGGAGGAAAAAACCTAAGCCCGAGGAACAGGAAGGCATGCCACAGCACCAGCACTGCCCTCCTGAACACATAATAATCAACGAAGCCGGCGACCACCAACGAACAATGACACACATGCAATGCAGCTGAAATCAAACTCACTGCGCAAAGGAAGCAACCTAGCAACAAAACTGACCATTTGAGATGGCCTTGTAAGGGGAGGTCACAAAGCAATATTACCACCGCAAAACACTTCCTTTGTAGCCGTTCGGAAACCTCCTTCAATAAACCGAAGCACTTACAAACACAACCTCACGCCTTAGCCAAACTGAATTTAAATATGCCGTCGAGCGATATAACCCAGTAATGCTGTGATCGGTGACATGCAATAGAAGGCAAACAGAGCGAAGGCGGGTGGTGGGTGAAGAGACTCCAGGAAAAAGCATTGCAACCGAGATTACAACGAGCCGTGATTGACGGAAGTCAGCAGCAACGGAGATGTCATACGCGCAACGTGCCGCATCCCCTCAGCCTGTTGGTGATAGAGGCAGCCTCCAAATCTATGACAGACGGATTGAACGTAGTACTTAGTGAAACTAGGAAATTGCAGTGTTTGGCTGTCGCTCTACCCTCAGGCAAGGGACTTGACTGCCTTCACAGCAGCGTCATCCAGGTCGTCCGCCGCAATCACGACCGGCAGCCCCTTCAAAATCTCCTTCCCGGCTTCCACGTTCGTGCCCTCCAGGCGCACAATGAGCGGCACATTCACTCCCACCTACCACAGCCAATATCGACCAAATGTACCACCAACTTAGCAGCCGCAAGTACGACAAATTGGAACGGCCGTATCAACACAGTAAAACTTTGGAACATGGAAGTGCCACGCCTCCGACTTGCCTGCTGCGCTGCGTTCACCACACCACTGGCAATAACATCGCACTTCATGATCCCACCTACAGCAGCAAGAGCAAAGCAATGTGTGAGCAGCAGCCACCTGGATGGGCTTCACAGCGGAGTCGCAATGGGAGCGCGAGGCACGTACCGAAGATGTTCACCAGGATGGCCTTCACTTTTGGGTCGGCGGTCAGAATCTTGAAGGCTTCCACCACCTGCTCCTCAGACGCGTTGCCGCCCACGTCGAGAAAATTGGCGGGCGTACCCCCGTGGAGCTTGATGATGTCCATGGTGGCCATGGCCAGGCCAGCACCGTTCACCATGCATCCGATCTCCCCATCCAAGCCAATGTAGTTGAGGTCGTACTTGGCAGCCGCCACCTCCCTACAACTCGCAAATGAGGGGCGTAAGTGAGCTTTCTCTGTCGAACGTGCTGCAGGTGGCACGATACGTTGCCCATCATGCGACACCGGGTTGAGTTGGTGACTTACCTGGGGTCCTCCTGTGTCTCATCCTTAAGCACAAAGAGCTCCTTCTGCCGGAAGGCCGCGTTGTCATCAAACCCAAGCTTGGCATCCGCAGAGTAGAGAGTGCCGTCGGAGGCCTCCGCCATAGGGTTCACTTCCACCAGCGTGCAGTCTCGCTCCACAAACAGCTTGTACAGTGCCTTGACCTGCTCTGCCGCAGCCTTACTGTCACCCGTCACCCCGAGCCCCTTGGCGACATCCAGCGCTTGCTGGTCCGAGATGCCGGTCCGGATGTCGATGGGCATGCGCAGGATTTTGTCGGGGAACTTCTCCGCGAGGTCCTCGATGCTTGTGCCTCCCTCGCTACACGCGATAATCACTGGGCCAGCAGAGCACGGTCCAGCAGGATCGCAAAATACATCTCCTTCGTGAATTGCATCTTCTGCGCCACCAGCACCGTGTTCACCGGCTTCCCTGCCTCACCCGTCTGCTTGGTCACCAGCGTCTGCCCCAGCATCTTGCCCGCGATGGTTGGGGCCTCAGCGACGGGCACGATGTGCACCCCGCCCTTGAGGCCACTCTTGAAGGTGCCCAGCCCACGTCCACCAGCCAGAATCTGACTCTTAACCACAACCTGAGCTCGCAGGGCAACAACTGTGTCAACAGCAACAACATGCAGGAACCCACATTAAATGCCGCTCTCCTCTGCAATTTGCAAACGGGCTCATGATATTACCTCCTCACCCCCTAGCTGCTTGGAGGCTGCCGCCACCTCGTCAGGTGTTGTGCAGGCAATGCCCGGTGGAACATTCACCCCGAAGCTCTCCATCAGCTTTGCACTCTGCGATATGTTCCATGCAAAACGGCCCGTCACGCACGCGCCTGGGCATATGTGACTGCAGTGACGAGTTGGTAGGTGCTATGCAGTGCGGTGTGCTGTGTGTGAGAGGGCCCATTGTTCCGGTACCTGAAACTCATGAATGTTCAGGAAGCGAAGCTGCTGCAGCTGGTGACTGCTGGCCACGCCGCGATGCCGAGCTGCCTTTATCAGCGAAGAGAACATGACGCCCAGAAGGAACGGGCCGTGGCGAATACCTACGATGGCAGAGGGTAAACAGCACAGTTCAAAAAGTGGACAGCGCGACAGGCCCCCTTCTGAGAGCCACCGGATAGCGACATGGACACAAGAAGGGATCCCGTATCGAGTTCGACTTTGTGTGGACGCAATATGTTGAGATGTGTTCCCTGGCATGGGGCCGCTGACTCTCGTTCCTTGCGCTCTGACAGTTATGTCCGTATGCAGCATTTTGTTCGTCGATCTACTTCTCTTCCGTTTCGGCGTTTTTTGGGGATGTGCGACGAGAATTCATGCAACGTCTTTCTGCTGCTCTTCATGGCACTCTGGGTTCTTATCTCCGCGACGCTTTTCAGGAAGGCAGTGCTGATGCTGTGGCATGCCTTCCTGTTCCTCGGGCTTAGGTTTTTTCTTCCTTTCTTTCTTTTTCTTGCTTGGTGGCCTCCACTGCTTTTTCTTGTAAGAAATTTTGATTAAAAGATGTGTGCCACGCTGTATGTATAGAATAATAAACTACGTACTTAACAACAGTATATCGCGAAAACCCGAAAATCGGAGATTCGTAGCACTGCGGTGGCTACCGTACCTGTACTAGAATGTGGTTCGGAAACGCGCCGAGTAGCCCAGCAGTACAGTAGTACACCTAGCAAAGTAATTTCTTACAAGAAAAAGCAGTGGAGGCCACCAAGCAAAAATCACCTATTACCTCACATGTAAGCCAAACGAGAGCAGTTGCAAGATAACGAGGCAAAGACTATATAAGCCTAGTGCAGTAGAGGGAGGTGACAGAACCATTCAACAATTCCCTTTGTTCAATTACAATATATTACTAAAGTACCAACAATGAGACATCTTCTCATCTCTTCCCATATGCACTATCACCCAGCAATTGAGAATCGACAGAACAGAACAGAACAGACTTGTGTTTGCAGTTAGTTTCCGAAGGCTAACCGCCACACGCACACACCTTCAGCACCAAACACACACTCATACACATTCCTCTCACACACCACCAAACACGGTGCCCTGTTGTAAGTAATACCGCATACGTATTAGTTGCAGATAGCTACTGTAAGCTACTCTAGATATGATTAGTACATGTCTAGATCGGACATACCGATAAACTGTTTGACTCGGTACAGAGCTGTCGCTAGGCTACAGCTCTCACACTTCTGTTGTCCCGACACCACGCCTGTAGGCTGGTTGTCGCCTTAACTGTTCCGTTTGCGGGACTGTGACTGTAACTACGTTTGCGTACGTTATCTTCCACACTAACTGTGTTTGCATGGTTCAATAGGTTATGGGCCCTCGCCTCACGTCACTCACGCGCGACAACCTGGTTCGGCGAGTTGTGATCGACAGCTCTCCCGCAGAAGGCAAGTTTCTTTAGACACCTAGTACTTTCAACCTGTAGTCGGCGGTATCGCCAGTATAAACTGCGACTTTTAAAACCCGCCACCACCCTCTTAAGCCAGCCACCCGCCGGAGATAGCCAGCCAACCACACCGACGCACTCGTCGTGTGTGGACAGGGTGCACACAGGTCCAAGCTGGAGAACGGGGGGGTGCACTGTCGGGTGAATACGCATCCACAGGTCGCACGCCAGCCGTAGCTTACCTTTTATTTGTATTTTTATACTAGCCTCGCGCATCAGCCACCTCGCGCAGCGCTCCACCTGTCCTGGCCTTGGCCTCGACTTGTGCCCCACACTGGGTGGAGGATACAGAAAAGGTGCTCTGAGACACCCCGGGGCTACAGGCCGAGGGGGTCGGCGGGCATCAGGCCGTCTCTTAGCATACCGCTGTTAGGCACAAGTCCGGCTAGCGGTTTTTACCGCTGCCTGTTTTTTTCCTTCAGCTCTTTCTTTTTTTTCCCTCTGTCGAAATGGAGCAGAAAAACCCGCCTGATTCACCTGCTGCTTCCCCTGAGTCAGGCTCTCACCAGAGCACCCTCGATCACCCCCCCGATACTCTCGCGCTGCTCGTTGCGCAAGTGGCGAGCTTAACTGCTCGTGTCGACTCGCAGTCGGCCGTGGGTGCTGTCGCTGCTGCGGGTGCTAATCCGCACCCCCATGTAGCTCAGCGCCGCCACGATGCCCCACTCGAACCCGTCCGGCACAGCCACGACGGTCACACCCTCCACCTGAGTGACCATACCCAGCCTGGTTTCGTAACACCGGACGCAGAAACACTCTTTCCTGCTGCAGCCCCTGTTACCGACCCCACAGTCGCACAGCGCCGCCACGATGCGCCCCGCGAGCCCGCGCGTGCCGAGGCGCACTACGACCCCTCGCGTCACGCCATCCGGGTCGATCACCTCCCACCACCTCCCCCCTTCCCCCACGCCGGATACGCCCTTCACCACCCCGGCCCCCAAATCACGGAGGCGCCCTCTCATCTTATCCCCCCCTACCGTGACCACCCGCACTCGTACGGCCCGCCGCGTCCCATGGCCGGCCGCTCTCCCTTTCCCGGTGGCCCACCTCCTCCCTTTCATGGCCGACACTCTCCCCCACTCCAACATGGCGACCCCAACCCCCGGGGCCGTCGTCGCCCCACTATCGACCCGGTGGTCATCAACCGGGCGGCACACGAAGCCCCCGGCTTCGACAAGGACGCCCTCAACCGGTCCATGAAGATGTCGGTCCCCGTCATGTGCCCGACCACGGACTTCAAGCAATGGAAGAGGACCTTCCTTAATTTCCTCTCCATCAAGGCCGCATACCTCATTCCTCAGCTGGCCATCCGCGACTCCGGCGTCTGGCTCGACGAACAAGCGCAACACTACGCCTACACGCTGCTCCTCCATGCAGCCAACGCCAATAAGCGCGCTGACCAAGCCATGAAATGCATTTCTCCAGCGCGCCCAGACTGCGCCGCCGCCGCGTGGGACATCCTTTGTGAACGCCTTGACTGTCGGTCTTTTGCTCGCTCCTTGTCCCTCTTGGACAATCTCACGGTCAGACAGCGCCCCGGTCAGTCACTCAGTGACTATGTCCACTACATGCGCCAGACCTTTGACGACTACAACGACACATGCCAGTTGGCTGATGGCTCCGTTGCCATCCACCCCCACCACCTCGGTCTCCTCATGCTGCGCGGCATTTCTAGCAGCGGCCCACACGGTCAGGCGAAGCAATGCGTCATCAACGCCTTCGACACGGACTACATCATGTCGGCTGATGAAGTTATGGCGAGCATTCTACACCTTGCGCACAACATGGAAGACAACCCTGCTCCGGACGCAACCGCTCCGGACATATCACCTCCTCCCATCTCCGCGTTCGTCGCTGCGGGCCGCGGCTCGCACAGCGGTCGAGGGCCCACCACACCGTAACCCTCGCGGCCAACGACCCAACAAGTGTGGCGTTTGTGGCAGCCTCCACCATCTCATGTCCGCGTGCAATGCCACTGATGACGCTATTCTTAAGTGGAATCTTGCCAAGCGTAGGCTGACAGTCCAGAAGTACGGCGCCGCCGACGGCACCCCCTCTGCTCACGCTGCGCTGCTGAGCGACGTCCCTGCCGACGACGCCCCCGCCGCTGACACCGATTGCCTACCCACCTTCGCAGACTGCGTTGATGACGACGCTGACGACGAGGTGAGTGTCCCATTCAGCTCTGTGGCATTCTCCTCTTCCCTCGCCCCGGGTCGTACTCTGTCACAGTTTTGGGTCGTTGATTCCGCCTGCTCGATTAACCTCACTGCGTTCCGAGATGACTTCGTGAAATTCACGCCCCCCTCCACTCCCTCTCGCGTGGGCGGTGTCGGCGTTGACGTTAAGGGCAGTGGCTCAGTGCGACTTTCTGTCAGACTTGCCTCTGGCCAGCTAATTCACCGCACTGTGTATGCACTCTACACCCCTGACCTGTCATCTCGTTCAGCACAGCGTATCGGCAGACTCCTTAGTGTCAGCTGGATGCAAACTCACAGCGGTTGTGAATTCATATTCCCCTCCAACTCTGACACTGGTTTGCTTTTGGTACCCACAGGCATGGTATGCTAGAACCGTCCGGAAACGGTCTCTACCTCCTTCCCCACCAGCCGGCCCTCCCTTCCAGCCCATCCGCCCCGCCGGCACTTGACCCCTCCCCTCATGTTGCCGCGTGCAATGCCCACTGATGATCGCTATTCTTAAGTGGAATCTTGCCAAGTCGATATGGCTGACAGTCCAGACAGTACGGCGCCGCCGACGGCACCCCCTCTGCTCACGCTGCGCTGCTGAGCGACGTCCCTGCCGACGACGCCCCCGCCGATGACACTGATTGCCTACCCACCTTCGCAGACTGCGTTGATGACGACGCTGACGACGAGGTGAGTGTCCCATTCAGCTCTGTGGCATTCTCCTCTTCCCTCGCCCCGGGTCGTAATCTGTCACAATTTTGGGTCGTTGATTCCGCCTGCTCGATTAACCTCACTGCGTTCCGAGATGACTTCGTGAAATTCACGCCCCCCTCCACTCCCTCTCGCGTGGGCGGTGTCGGCGTTGACGTTAAGGGCAGTGGCTCAGTGCGACTTTCTGTCAGACTTGCCTCTGGCCAGCTAATTCACCGCACTGTGTATGCACTCTACACCCCTGACCTGTCATCTCGTTCAGCACAGCGTATCGGCAGACTCCTTAGTGTCAGCTGGATGCAAACTCACAGCGGTTGTGAATTCATATTCCCCTCCAACTCTGACACTGGTTTGCTTTTGGTACCCACAGGCATGGGTATGCTAGAACCGTCCGGAAACGGTCTCTACCTCCTTCCCCACCAGCCGGCCCTCCCTTCCAGCCCATCCGCCCCGCCGGCACTTGACCCCTCCCCTCAGGTTGCCCTTACTGCCCAGTGTGATCCCGTCCTATGGCACCGTCGATATGGCCACCTCAACATGCAAAGCCTTCAGGCCCAACACACTCACGGTGTCCCGACTAGCCCTGTGTTAACTAGCGCTGTAACCAAAGTTTCGTGCGACTCTTGTCTCCTTCACAAAGCCACAGCTGCACCACGCAACACAGCCGCTTGCGCGAAGCCATCCCACCCCCTCCTCAACCTGTCCGCTGACCTCTGGGGCCCGGTCAATGTCCCCTCCCCACATGGCCTCCGCTACTGCTTACTCGTCATCGACCACCACACCAACTACATGTGGGTGCGGTTCCTTAAGTCTAAAGACGACGCATGTTCGGAATTGGAAATCATCCTCTTGGACATCAAACACCTGCATGCCCGCCATCACTCCCAGACGGGCGCGTTCGCACCGGTCCTCAAATTTGACTCTGACTCTGTGTTTGAAGCTGCTGTCACTCGCCAGATGTGCGCACACCTCGGCGTCGGGGTACAGTTCTCTGCCCCATACGCCCACCACATGCTCGGCAAGGCCGAACGTCCCTGGCGCACCATCCGGGACAATGCATCGGCGATGCTCCACAACATGGCCGTTCCCAACTCCATGTGGTCGTGTGCTGTCAGCACTGTTGTATACCTTCGCAACCGCACGTACAGTCGCTCGGTCGGACCTACTGGGGGCGTCCCCCTCACACTCCTTACGTCGTCGGTGCCCAACGCCTCCAAGTTCCGCGTCTTCGGCTGCGCCGTTTTCGCCAAGGTCCCCGACAAACAACGTCGGAAACTCAGTGAAAAAGCATTTCGCGGCGTCATGGTGGGCTATCCCCCTGACGCACCCGGGTATCGTGTCTACAATCCGGAAACGCGTCGCATCACCACTTCCGTACATGTTGTCTTTCAGGAAGACACCCCAGGCTTCGACACACAACCCTCCGTCGACTCGGCCATCACCGACTCTTCAGACGACGTACCCGCAGACTCACCCCTATCCCACCCAATTGACCTCACATCACCCACACCCCTACCCCCCCCGCCAACCCCTCGCCATGCTCGGCTCCGCTCCCACCCCATTCGCTACGGCGATATGGTTGCCCACCTGTCCGACTACCCACCCACACTCGTAACGGCGTGTTGTGATCCTGAACAAGGAAAAGCTCAAGAGGACATCTTTGAGCACCCTCACGTCCCCGACCTTGTCACTGGTCCCCCACACACACCTGCCGGCACGTCCCCTACTGCCATCGCCCTCCTCTCCGCCCGAGAGTGTGTGGAACCAAAATCCTACCGAGCTGCACTGGACAGCGCCCAAGCCACCCAATGGCAAGCCGCTATGCAACAGGAGTATTCCTCCCTCATCAGCAACGGCACGTGGGACCTTGTGGACCTCCCCCCCGGCCGCATGGTCGTTAACAGCATGTGGATCTTTAAAGTCAAGTCGGATACAGCCGGCGACGTCTCCCGCTTCAAAGCGCGGTTCGTCGCCAAGGGGTGCAGTCAACGCGCTGGACTGGACTACACGGAGACCTTCTCCCCGGTCATCCGCATGGCCAGCCTGCGTCTCTTCCTAACCATTGCAGCCGCCCGCGACCTTGAACTCTGCCAACTGGACATCGACACAGCGTTTCTCTACGCCCCCATCCGGGAGGATGTGTACATCCGCCAGCCCCTCGGCTTCACCGATGGAACGTCCAAGGTTTGTCACCTCAAGCGTTGCCTCTACGGCCTTAAGCAGTCCCCCCGCGAGTTCAACATGCTACTTCGTGCGTGGCTCGTCGACCATGGATGGCAACAATGCGTTTCTGACCCGTGCATCTACATCTACCGCGCCGGCCACGTCTTCGCCATGATCGCCCTGTACGTCGATGACATTCCCGCGGCCTGCAATGATGCCACCTGGCTCGCATCGTTCAAAGCCCAACTCGGCACACGGTTCAAAATCAAGGACCTAGGCGACCTCTCCCAACTCCTCGGCATGCACATTACCCGCGATCGCTCCACGCGCACAATCTCGCTGGACCAGTCCAAGTACCTGCGCGACATCCTCGCCAAGTACGGCATGTCTGACTCTAAGCCGTCGTCCCTTCCGATGGACCCAGGCTTCCTCGCCGGCCTTACACACTTGAACTCGCCTTCTCTCACAGGAGTGGTCAAGGACGTCTACCCAAGCCTCCTGGGCAGCCTTCAGTACGCCGCCGTTTGTACCCGCCCCGATGTCTCCACGGCATTGAGCATCCTCGGCTCTGCCCAAGCCTCGCCCACCGAGGCACACTTGCAGGCTCTGAAAAAGGTCCTCCGCTACCTCCATGGCACCATCAACATGCGCCTGACGTTGGGGGGGGGCATGGACCACAGTCTCCAACTCACAGGCTTTGCCGACGCTGATTGGGCCAACGACAGCAGCACCCGCAAGTCTCGCTCGGGCTATCTCTTCACCCTCGGACGCGGGCCAATCAGTTACAAGTCCAAACAACAGACTTGTGTGGCTCAATCCACGTGTGAAGCCGAGTACTACTCTGCGGCTGACGCCACCAAGGAGGGACTCCACCTCCGACAACTCTTGGGGGAAATCTTCGACTCCCCTATCACCGAAACCACCACCATCTGGGAGGACAACCAAAGCGCCATTGCATACTCCCAGAATGCCTTGGTCAGCGAGAAGACTAAACACATCGGCCTGAAGTGGCACTTTCTCAAAGACCACGTGGAGCAAGGGACCATCAAGTTGAGGTACCTCCCCACTGACCAGATGGTGGCTGACATGCTCACCAAACCCCTCCCAGGACCTGCACTAGCACGACACCGAAGTGCGATCCTTGGAGGACAAGACCCAATGCAACGCTTCATCCCGTAGCTACCTTCAGGGGGAGTGTTGTAAGTAATACCGCATAGGAGCGGAGCCGAGCATGGCGAGGTGTTGGCGGGGGGGGTAGGGGTGTGGGTGATGTGAGGTCAATTGGGTGGGATAGGGGTGAGTCTGCGGGTACGTCGTCCGAAGAGTCGGTGATGGCCGAGTCGACGGAGGGTTGTGTGTCGAAGCCTGGGGTGTCTTCCTGAAAGACAACATGTACGGAAGTGGTGATGCGACGCGTTTCCGGATTGTAGACACGATACCCGGGTGCGTCAGGGGGATAGCCCACCATGACGCCGCGAAATGCTTTTTCACTGAGTTTCCGACGTTGTTTGTCGGGGACCTTGGCGAAAACGGCGCAGCCGAAGACGCGGAACTTGGAGGCGTTGGGCACCGACGACGTAAGGAGTGTGAGGGGGACGCCCCCATTAGGTCCGACCGAGCGACTGTACGTGCGGTTGCGAAGGTACACAACAGTGCTGACAGCACACGACCACATGGAGTTGGGAACGGCCATGTTGTGGAGCATCGCCGATGCATTGTCCCGGATGGTGCGCCAGGGACGTTCGGCCTTGCCGAGCATGTGGTGGGCGTATGGGGCAGAGAACTGTACCCCGACGCCGAGGTGTGCGCACATCTGGCGAGTGACAGCAGCTTCAAACACAGAGTCAGAGTCAAATTTGAGGACCGGTGCGAACGCGCCCGTCTGGGAGTGATGGCGGGCATGCAGGTGTTTGATGTCCAAGAGGATGGTTTCCAATTCCGAACATGCGTCGTCTTTAGACTTAAGGAACCGCACCCACATGTAGTTGGTGTGGTGGTCGATGACGAGTAAGCAGTAGCGGAGGCCATGTGGGGAGGGGACATTGACCGGGCCCCAGAGGTCAGCGGACAGGTTGAGGAGGGGGTGGGATGGCTTCGCGCAAGCGGCTGTGTTGCGTGGTGCAGCTGTGGCTTTGTGAAGGAGACAAGAGTCGCACGAAACTTTGGTTACAGCGCTAGTTAACACAGGGCTAGTCGGGACACCGTGAGTGTGTTGGGCCTGAAGGCTTTGCATGTTGAGGTGGCCATATCGACGGTGCCATAGGACGGGATCACACTGGGCAGTAAGGGCAACCTGAGGGGAGGGGTCAAGTGCCGGCGGGGCGGATGGGCTGGAAGGGAGGGCCGGCTGGTGGGGAAGGAGGTAGAGACCGTTTCCGGACGGTTCTAGCATACCCATGCCTGTGGGTACCAAAAGCAAACCAGTGTCAGAGTTGGAGGGGAATATGAATTCACAACCGCTGTGAGTTTGCATCCAGCTGACACTAAGGAGTCTGCCGATACGCTGTGCTGAACGAGATGATAGGTCAGGGGTGTAGAGTGCATACACAGTGCGGTGAATTAGCTGGCCAGAGGCAAGTCTGACAGAAAGTCGCACTGAGCCACTGCCCTTAACGTCAACGCCGACACCGCCCACGCGAGAGGGAGTGGAGGGGGGCGTGAATTTCACGAAGTCATCTCGGAACGCAGTGAGGTTAATCGAGCAGGCGGAATCAACGACCCAAAACTGTGACAGATTACGACCCGGGGCGAGGGAAGAGGAGAATGCCACAGAGCTGAATGGGACACTCACCTCGTCGTCAGCGTCGTCATCAACGCAGTCTGCGAAGGTGGGTAGGCAATCGGTGTCATCGGCGGGGGCGTCGTCGGCAGGGACGTCGCTCAGCAGCGCAGCGTGAGCAGAGGGGGTGCCGTCGGCGGCGCCGTACTTCTGGACTGTCAGCCTACGCTTGGCAAGATTCCACTTAAGAATAGCGTCATCAGTGGCATTGCACGCGGACATGAGATGGTGGAGGCTGCCACAAACGCCACACTTGTTGGGTCGTTGGCCGCGAGGGTTACGGTGTGGTGGGCCTCGACCGCTGTGCGAGCCGCGGCCCGCAGCGACGAACGCGGAGATGGGAGGAGGTGATATGTCCGGAGCGGTTGCGTCCGGAGCAGGGTTGTCTTCCATGTTGTGCGCAAGGTGTAGAATGCTCGCCATAACTTCATCAGCCGACATGATGTAGTCCGTGTCGAAGGCGTTGATGACGCATTGCTTCGCCTGACCGTGTGGGCCGCTGCTAGAAATGCCGCGCAGCATGAGGAGACCGAGGTGGTGGGGGTGGATGGCAACGGAGCCATCAGCCAACTGGCATGTGTCGTTGTACTCGTCAAAGGTCTGGCGCATGTAGTGGACATAGTCACTGAGTGACTGACCGGGGCGCTGTCTGACCGTGAGATTGTCCAAGAGGGACAAGGAGCGAGCAAAAGACCGACAGTCAAGGCGTTCACAAAGGATGTCCCACGCGGCGGCGGCGCAGTCTGGGCGTGCTGGAGAAATGCATTTCATGGCTTGGTCAGCGCGCTTATTCGCGCTGGCTGCATGGAGGAGCAGCGTGTAGGCGTAGTGTTGCGCTTGTTCGTCGAGCCAGACGCCGGAGTCGCGGATGGCCAGCTGAGGAATGAGGTATGCGGCCTTGATGGAGAGGAAATTAAGGAAGGTCCTCTTCCATTGCTTGAAGTCCGTGGTCGGGCACATGACGGGGACCGACATCTTCATGGACCGGTTGAGGGCGTCCTTGTCGAAGCCGGGGGCTTCGTGTGCCGCCCGGTTGATGACCACCGGGTCGATAGTGGGGCGACGACGGCCCCGGGGGTTGGGGTCGCCATGTTGGAGTGGGGGAGAGTGTCGGCCATGAAAGGGAGGAGGTGGGCCACCGGGAAAGGGAGAGCGGCCGGCCATGGGACGCGGCGGGCCGTACGAGTGCGGGTGGTCACGGTAGGGGGGGATAAGATGAGAGGGCGCCTCCGTGATTTGGGGGCCGGGGTGGTGAAGGGCGTATCCGGCGTGGGGGAAGGGGGGAGGTGGTGGGAGGTGATCAACCCGGATGGCGTGACGCGAGGGGTCGTAGTGCGCCTCGGCACGCGCGGGCTCGCGGGGCGCATCGTGGCGGCGCTGTGCGACTGTGGGGTCGGTAACAGGGGCTGCAGCAGGAAAGAGTGTTTCTGCGTCCGGTGTTACGAAACCAGGCTGGGTATGGTCACTCAGGTGGAGGGTGTGACCGTCGTGGCTGTGCCGGACGGGTTCGAGTGGGGCATCGTGGCGGCGCTGAGCTACAGGGGGGTGCGGATTAGCACCCGCAGCAGCGACAGCACCCACGGCCGACTGCGAGTCGACACGAGCAGTTAAGCTCGCCACTTGCGCAACGAGCAGCGCGAGAGTATCGGGGGGGTGATCGAGGGTGCTCTGGTGAGAGCCTGACTCAGGGGAAGCAGCAGGTGAATCAGGCGGGTTTTTCTGCTCCATTTCGACAGAGGGAAAAAAAAGAAAGAGCTGAAGGAAAAAACAGGCAGCGGTAAAAACCGCTAGCCGGACTTGTGCCTAACAGCGGTATGCTAAGAGACGGCCTGATGCCCGCCGACCCCTCGGCCTGTAGCCCCGGGGTGTCTCAGAGCACCTTTTCTGTATCCTCCACCCAGTGTGGGGCACAAGTCGAGGCCAAGGCCAGGACAGGTGGAGCGCTGCGCGAGGTGGCTGATGCGCGAGGCTAGTATAAAAATAGAAATAAAAGGTAAGCTACGGCTGGCGTGCGACCTGTGGATGCGTATTCACCCGACAGTGCACCCCCCCGTTCTCCAGCTTGGACCTGTGTGCACCCTGTCCACACACGACGAGTGCGTCGGTGTGGTTGGCTGGCTATCTCCGGCGGGTGGCTGGCTTAAGAGGGTGGTGGCGGGTTTTAAAAGTCGCAGTTTATACTGGCGATACCGCCGACTACAGGTTGAAAGTACTAGGTGTCTAAAGAAACTTGCCTTCTGCGGGAGAGCTGTCGATCACAACTCGCCGAACCAGGTTGTCGCGCGTGAGTGACGTGAGGCGAGGGCCCATAACCTATTGAACCATGCAAACACAGTTAGTGTGGAAGATAACGTACGCAAACGTAGTTACAGTCACAGTCCCGCAAACGGAACAGTTAAGGCGACAACCAGCCTACAGGCGTGGTGTCGGGACAACAGAAGTGTGAGAGCTGTAGCCTAGCGACAGCTCTGTACCGAGTCAAACAGTTTATCGGTATGTCCGATCTAGACATGTACTAATCATATCTAGAGTAGCTTACAGTAGCTATCTGCAACTAATACGTATGCGGTATTACTTACAACAGGGCACCGTGTTTGGTGGTGTGTGAGAGGAATGTGTATGAGTGTGTGTTTGGTGCTGAAGGTGTGTGCGTGTGGCGGTTAGCCTTCGGAAACTAACTGCAAACACAAGTCTGTTCTGTTCTGTTCTGTCGATTCTCAATTGCTGGGTGATAGTGCATATGGGAAGAGATGAGAAGATGTCTCATTGTTGGTACTTTAGTAATATATTGTAATTGAACAAAGGGAATTGTTGAATGGTTCTGTCACCTCCCTCTACTGCACTAGGCTTATATAGTCTTTGCCTCGTTATCTTGCAACTGCTCTCGTTTGGCTTACATGTGAGGTAATAGGTGATTTTTGCTTGGTGGCCTCCACTGCTTTTTCTTGTAAGAAATTACTTTGCTAGGTGTACTACTGTACTGCTGGGCTACTCGGCGCGTTTCCGAACCACATTCTAGTACAGGTACGGTAGCCACCGCAGTGCTACGAATCTCCGATTTTCGGGTTTTCGCGATATACTGTTGTTAAGTACGTAGTTTATTATTCTATACATACAGCGTGGCACACATCTTTTAATCAAAATTTCTTACAAGAAAAAGCAGTGGAGGCCACCAAGCAAGAAAAAGAAAGAAAGGAAGAAAAAACCTAAGCCCGAGGAACAGGAAGGCATGCCACAGCATCAGCACTGCCTTCCTGAAAAGCGTCGCGGAGATAAGAACCCAGAGTGCCATGAAGAGCAGCAGAAAGACGTTGCATGAATTCTCGTCGCACATCCCCCAAAAAACGCCGAAACGGAAGAGAAGTAGATCGACGAACAAAATGCTGCATACGGACATAACTGTCAGAGCGCAAGGAACGAGAGTCAGCGGCCCCCATGCCAGGGAACACATCTCAACATATTGCGTCCTCACAAAGGTGAGCGAGATACGAAAAAGTACTGTGCTTGATTACTCTTGGGATGCCCTGCACAGATGGCGCTCGTTCTCGTTTTGAACACATAATAATAAAAAACAATTTCTTACAAGAAAAAGCAGTGGAGGCCACCAAGCAAAAAAAAGAAGAAAGGAGGAAAAAACCTAAGCCCGAGGAACAGGAAGGCATGCCACAGCACCAGCACTGCCCTCCTGAACACATAATAATCAACGAAGCCGGCGACCACCAACGAACAATGACACACATGCAATGCAGCTGAAATCAAACTCACTGCGCAAAGGAAGCAACCTAGCAACAAAACTGACCATTTGAGATGGCCTTGTAAGGGGAGGTCACAAAGCAATATTACCACCGCAAAACACTTCCTTTGTAGCCGTTCGGAAACCTCCTTCAATAAACCGAAGCACTTACAAACACAACCTCACGCCTTAGCCAAACTGAATTTAAATATGCCGTCGAGCGATATAACCCAGTAATGCTGTGATCGGTGACATGCAATAGAAGGCAAACAGAGCGAAGGCGGGTGGTGGGTGAAGAGACTCCAGGAAAAAGCATTGCAACCGAGATTACAACGAGCCGTGATTGACGGAAGTCAGCAGCAACGGAGATGTCATACGCGCAACGTGCCGCATCCCCTCAGCCTGTTGGTGATAGAGGCAGCCTCCAAATCTATGACAGACGGATTGAACGTAGTACTTAGTGAAACTAGGAAATTGCAGTGTTTGGCTGTCGCTCTACCCTCAGGCAAGGGACTTGACTGCCTTCACAGCAGCGTCATCCAGGTCGTCCGCCGCAATCACGACCGGCAGCCCCTTCAAAATCTCCTTCCCGGCTTCCACGTTCGTGCCCTCCAGGCGCACAATGAGCGGCACATTCACTCCCACCTACCACAGCCAATATCGACCAAATGTACCACCAACTTAGCAGCCGCAAGTACGACAAATTGGAACGGCCGTATCAACACAGTAAAACTTTGGAACATGGAAGTGCCACGCCTCCGACTTGCCTGCTGCGCTGCGTTCACCACACCACTGGCAATAACATCGCACTTCATGATCCCACCTACAGCAGCAAGAGCAAAGCAATGTGTGAGCAGCAGCCACCTGGATGGGCTTCACAGCGGAGTCGCAATGGGAGCGCGAGGCACGTACCGAAGATGTTCACCAGGATGGCCTTCACTTTTGGGTCGGCGGTCAGAATCTTGAAGGCTTCCACCACCTGCTCCTCAGACGCGTTGCCGCCCACGTCGAGAAAATTGGCGGGCGTACCCCCGTGGAGCTTGATGATGTCCATGGTGGCCATGGCCAGGCCAGCACCGTTCACCATGCATCCGATCTCCCCATCCAAGCCAATGTAGTTGAGGTCGTACTTGGCAGCCGCCACCTCCCTACAACTCGCAAATGAGGGGCGTAAGTGAGCTTTCTCTGTCGAACGTGCTGCAGGTGGCACGATACGTTGCCCATCATGCGACACCGGGTTGAGTTGGTGACTTACCTGGGGTCCTCCTGTGTCTCATCCTTAAGCACAAAGAGCTCCTTCTGCCGGAAGGCCGCGTTGTCATCAAACCCAAGCTTGGCATCCGCAGAGTAGAGAGTGCCGTCGGAGGCCTCCGCCATAGGGTTCACTTCCACCAGCGTGCAGTCTCGCTCCACAAACAGCTTGTACAGTGCCTTGACCTGCTCTGCCGCAGCCTTACTGTCACCCGTCACCCCGAGCCCCTTGGCGACATCCAGCGCTTGCTGGTCCGAGATGCCGGTCCGGATGTCGATGGGCATGCGCAGGATTTTGTCGGGGAACTTCTCCGCGAGGTCCTCGATGCTTGTGCCTCCCTCGCTACACGCGATAATCACTGGGCCAGCAGAGGCACGGTCCAGCAGGATCGCAAAATACATCTCCTTCGTGAATTGCATCTTCTGCGCCACCAGCACCGTGTTCACCGGCTTCCCTGCCTCACCCGTCTGCTTGGTCACCAGCGTCTGCCCCAGCATCTTGCCCGCGATGGTTGGGGCCTCAGCGACGGGCACGATGTGCACCCCGCCCTTGAGGCCACTCTTGAAGGTGCCCAGCCCACGTCCACCAGCCAGAATCTGACTCTTAACCACAACCTGAGCTCGCAGGGCAACAACTGTGTCAACAGCAACAACATGCAGGAACCCACATTAAATGCCGCTCTCCTCTGCAATTTGCAAACGGGCTCATGATATTACCTCCTCACCCCCTAGCTGCTTGGAGGCTGCCGCCACCTCGTCAGGTGTTGTGCAGGCAATGCCCGGTGGAACATTCACCCCGAAGCTCTCCATCAGCTTTGCACTCTGCGATATGTTCCATGCAAAACGGCCCGTCACGCACGCGGCCTGGGCATATGTGACTGCAGTGACGAGTTGGTAGGTGCTATGCAGTGCGGTGTGCTGTGTGTGAGAGGGCCCATTGTTCCGGTACCTGAAACTCATGAATGTTCAGGAAGCGAAGCTGCTGCAGCTGGTGACTGCTGGCCACGCCGCGATGCCGAGCTGCCTTTATCAGCGAAGAGAACATGACGCCCAGAAGGAACGGGCCGTGGCGAATACCTACGATGGCAGAGGGTAAACAGCACAGTTCAAAAAGTGGACAGCGCGACAGGCCCCCTTCTGAGAGCCACCGGATAGCGACATGGACACAAGAAGGGATCCCGTATCGAGTTCGACTTTGTTCGCCGGAAAGCGCGAGTAGTGGCCCCGCTCGAGAGGGTACATGCAGCGAGCAGCCCCACCTGCGCCTCCGAAAAACCCCTACGCAAATAACCCTTCAAGGCGCTTAACAGAACGACAGCGAGAGCATAACAAGCCGCGCGCTTGTATGCATGGTTACGGCAAATGACCACGGAGATATTCAGGGTTTCGGGGTGAGGGTGCACTGAGTATCGGGAACGGCTTCACTACGTAAACCCTAGGAAATGCGAAGCAAGCACGAAATCGCGGTGACTCGGTGAAGTTGCAGGCGACGTGTTGAGATGCGCGGCAATAAACCAGGTGCGGTTGGCGATGTGAACCTGAAAGGGGGGGGCTTTTGGAGGAGGGGAATAGGCAAACTGGGCGGCGCTCTAAACAGAAGAACGCAGCGGCGTTTGTACTTCAGCACCTGACGTTCGTCCCAACTGGTCACCGGCCACACCTGTTCCGACAGTTCCGTCATCATCGCGCACGGGCGTCGTCGTCGTGCGCTTCAAGAGCAGAGCTGGCAACGGCTAATTCATCGCTGACTCGTTGCGCTTGAAATACTACAGAATATCAAGGATATTATTGGTATTCATATTTTCAAATCACTAACATGAAACTTTAGGAGGATAGTTGTGAAGTATATAGTGTCAACTTCAATACTCAAGATACTGAACATAGGTATGAAATTATTATGATGATAAACCATAAACAGATCGAAATAGAAGTACTTGCATTCTCTGTTGATTTATATTGATGTCATTCATCGAAAGTGCCATACTCCTGACCATGATTAATAATTATCAACTTATGATGATATGTTTTGATTAAAATTACTATTAAATAAGGACAATTTTTTATTTTTTTTTGCGCCCCCGGGATATGGGACTGGCAGGGAACCCGCACCGGCACCCTCTACAGGCGGCGTTTTGCAAGCATGACTGAGAGCAGAAGTTCGAAACAAACCTCAACTCATCATCGATCATGCTCCCGGGTAGGCGACGCTCGTGTGAGTGCATTAAGTACCATTGTACGAGAACCGTACCGTACTGCGCTAACCCCACACGAGGCCAGTGTTGGAGTTTCACCAACTAAAACCTTCCAGTGACATGCAAACAAACATGAATGCATTCCCGGCACTAACCAAGAAAGGTCTGCCCTACCCGTCCGGGCGTCGACCCATTCGAGAAATGCGAGAAGGATCAAGGCCCATCTCACGGAGCAAAACATTTCGGGAGTGCGATACATGAACTACAAAGAAAGCAATATGAGGGAGGGCTTGGCGCCATAACTGGAAAAACCTCCCATTCCCTGTAAAATGGGTGGCGCCATGGAGGGAAGGGGGGACACCGCCTAAAAGTAAGGCATTTATATCTTCGGGGGATGTAGCGAAACGACGCACAAAACCATTAAAATCTGGGACTAGCGCCCCAAAATTCCGACGGTGGCATTCCCAACGTGGGCATTCAAGCAAAATATGTTCTATAGATTCAATAACATCCCCGCCGCATGCAGGACAATGATGGAGAAAACGTTCAGGCATGGCATGAATGCGGGCAAGACGACGGGCTGTGGGAAATACACGCGTACGCAATTGAATCATAATGTGTAACCCTGCAACGGCCCCCGCGGGAATGCCCGTGCCGTATTGTGGCAATGGGTTCCCAATATATGAGGCCTGGGAATAAATACTCCACGTATTAGTACATGCCGACGATGATGTCTCGAAACGACCCCATACCGCTGCTTTAACAAGGTTAGAGGCCACGCGTGGTTGCAAAGACCTCCAAGCGGGTGGGACGCGTACGTTTTGGGCTAATTCCGCACTTGCCCTAGCAAAACGATCCAGCCACCGCACGGTCCCAGACGTCCAAGTATTTGGGCGCATACGACTAGGTTGGCGCACTAGATCGCTTATGCATGTATTTAGGGTGGGCGCTTTTAGGAATGCCCTAGTCCTAGCCGCTGTTGCCATTGCTTCTATGGGTGCTATTCCTAGCTCCCGTAGGAGTGGCGCTGTGGCTACCCCAGGGGCCTTTGCACCCACCCCAACTAGGCGCCTCAAACATTGATTTAATATAGTTTGTAATCTATTGACGCCGCTAGTCGAATCCATCCCCCATACTTCACACCCGTATGGGGGATGGAATAAGGACAATTATTAGCAAAAAAATTATTCCATTTCCCTGTATATTCACTCTTCCTCTCTTCGCCCCCCGCCCCCCCCAATTTTCGATGTCCTCTTTCCTGCTGTGCTTCTTGTAATCCTAAGGCCGGCCACTAGTGGAATAGCCAAATAGCGCACACGTGACCATATTGCTGTACGGTATAGTACGTCACAGTACGTTTCTCGATTTCAAGCCAGTCCAGTCAGCACGAGTCGGCCTAGGATGTATGGGTGCTATTTTGGTCATATTAGTAATATAGAGGTTTGAATTACAGGGCTAAATTACGAAGTAACCGGCGTTACCTCCGTTACATGCGTTACCTCCGACGCTACATCTCCCTAACGGTTCAAGCGCCCAAGCGCGCACGGACAGTAAAATGTCCGCACCCTATATAACACACCAGCAGCGATTGTGTGTCCACCTTCTGCCTTTTGCGAGAGCTATCGCTCACGCAAACGGCATCGTGGCTCTTGCTAGCCACGCAAGGTGTTGATCACTGAGTCTCCTGCACGACGCACGAAAACACACTCCGTCAGTCCAAATGGCAGACCGCCTGGTATTGCCTACTGACCTCTACGTTGCGCCCGGTGACGCGCCGGAACAGCAGCCAGACCAGCTGCAATTGCTAACACAGATTGTGCAGCAGTTAGCAGCCCAGGTCGAAACTCTCTCCGTCGCAACCGCGTCAACAAAACCAACTACTTCAGCCATCCCCACAGCCGACTCCGACAGCGCTGCGGGTGGACGACTCGAGCTCGACGCTCTACCAGCTGACAGTAAAACCAACCCTCTAGAGTACATCGACCCTAGAGAGTGGTCAGAATTCGCGTCCCGTACGTTCGCGGACTGCCTACCCCCATCTGGCACAACAGCCCCGTGCCTGTGGAACCCTCGACACGACGAGGCCGACAAATTTTTTACGGACAACGCGAGAATTTCTTCCCGCGACGAGTATCGACACCTGCTCTGCTATGGTGTGTTTACGGCCGCCGTTAACGCGGCACTCGAAACTGCTATGGAAACGCTTCGCTCGGTCACCTCTACCCCCGACGAAACAACCTACGCCTACTCCCTCGTCGACGCAGCGCTACGTACTAATCAAGCAGTGGCCTCAGCGGGGGAAGCGCGACTCACCTACATCAGACGCTTCAAGGCCAAGAAGATTCTCACCGGAGAAGAACGCGTCGCGGAGCGTCTCGTCTACTCACGATGCTTCGACACTGTCGCCTCCGATCGTGGAGGCAACGTCGTCGACGGACTCCTGGCAGCCCTGGAGGACAAACGACTCGAAGTCAGCATCACAGCAGCTGCAAAAGCGCAAGCAGCTGCCCAGTTCAAGGCCGACAAGCCTAGACCAGACAAACCGGACAGGCCGAACGATAAGCCGGACAAGCCGGACAAAACCAAGGCCAAGCCAAAGGACCGCACGAGCGGCCGCCCCCTCCCCTCTACCGACAAGGCACACAAGAAGACCGAGGGCGACAAGGACGAATGACGGGGTGACCCGCCGCGCCGATTCCTGCAACCCAGATTCAAACTACATGCGTCATCGCGTGCGGCGAAACTGGCAAGCCTGGAAAGATATCGGCGCGAGCGGACAAGTCTTACGGTGGATCCGGGAGGGCGTTACTATTCCCTTCCTAAACAACCGACCCCCACCCCCGTTCAACCAAGGTACTTCACTGCTGGACGCTACCCCCGAGCAGCTCACCTTTGTCGAGGCCGAGCTTGCGCGCTTCGTGGAGACGGGAGCCTGGGAACGCACCACCTGCAGCAAGTACGTGTCAAGACTCTTCTTAGTCGCCAAGCCCGGCCACAATCAGTGGCGTTTTATCGTCGACCTACGACACCTGAACAGCTTCTGCGTCAGAAAGCGACTACGGATGGAGTCTTTGCTAGGCGTTCGTCATCTGACTCGGAAGGGCGACTACATGTTCTCGTTCGACCTAAAAGACGGGTTCTACGCGCTGGGCATCGTGCCAGAGCAGCGCGACTATCTAACCGTAAACGTTCGCGGCCAGCTGTACCGACTAGCTGGACTCCCGATGGGCTGGTCGCTCAGCCCTTACCACTTCTGCGCGTTCACGGACACATTCGTACGACACCTCCGTCAACCAGACCCCGGTGGGTTTACAACACAGAACGGGAAGCCTACACAACCCGACAGCGACAGACCAAGCAAGCGCTTCCTCCGACACACGCGGTGGCGCGGAGCCAAAATCTTACCTTACGTGGACGACTTTCTCCTCTTCGCCGCCACTCGTGCTCTCGCTCTCTCGCTCAGGCAGCGCGTCGACCGCCTCCTCACCAATCTCGGCCTTCTCCGCCACCCCTCCAAGGGTTTTTGGGAGCCGACGCAATACGGCCACCACCTGGGCATCGACATCGACACAGCTTCAGGTTACTTCTTCGCCCCGGTGGAAAAGCTACAGAAGCTCGCAAGACAAGCTCGTCACCTACTGCAACGTGCAACCCGAAACTGCAGATGGCTCCCTGTCAAGGAACTACAGTCATTCGCGGGTCAGGCGCAGTACCTTTTTCTGGCAATTCCAGCGGCAAGATTCTTCCTCCGCGAACTGCACTCCGTACTCGGCGACAAGTGGGGAGGCCGCGTCCGTCTCTCTCCGCAGCTCAGTCGAGATCTACAGTGGTGGACACAAGTACCCAGTCACGCCAACGGCAAGAACATACACCGCCCGGTCGAGTCAGCCTACATCCACTGCGACAGTTCGGGGTATGGATGGGGGGCAGTCCTGAACGGCAGACTCGAAGCCCGCGGCTTCTGGGGAATACAGGACGAACAGCAGCACATTACCTGGAAAGAACTGAAGGCCGTCCGTCTGGCCGTCCTCAGCTTCTTGCCACACCTGGCTGGCCGCAACGTCCTCCTCCACGAAGACAACCAGGCGGTCTGCCACGTCCTGACCGGCCTGACGTCCCGCTCCCCGGAGATGATGAACGAATTACGCCGGTTATGGTACCTGTTGGACACCAACAACATCCACATCAGGCCCAGATACATCCGTTCTGCGGCAAACACGTGGGCAGACAAGCTCAGCCGACACCTCGACAGCGACGACTGGCAACTCGACCCCGCGGTGTTCCACGAAATGGACACACACTTCGGCCCGCACACAATCGACCGGTTTGCGTCGGCTCTCAACACGCTACTGCCCCGCTACAACGCGAACTGGCTAGACCCATCGTGCGAAGCCGTGGACGCCCTTCACCTCGCCGATGCGAATTGGAGAGCAGAAAACAACTGGTGCAACCCGCCATGGCCCCTGCTACCCGACCTCGCCCAGAAACTACAGCAGAGCGGCGCAGCAGCCACGGTGGTCGCCCCCCGGTGGCAAGGGAAAGCGTGGCATCAGGCCCTTACCGAATTGGCGTGCCACGAGACGGTCCTTCCGGCCCGACCTCACTTGTTCCGTCCCGGGCGGCGGCACGGACGCGGTACAGTCGGCAAGCCTCATTGGCCCGTCACTGTATTCCGGATTCCCTCCCGGCCTGGTTGTACCTCCGCCGGGGCGCTGTCAGTGCTACACTGACCCTGTTCAACACACGGCACATCAGGCCAGCAGTCCAAGCCTACCCCACCAGACCAGCAAAGGTCCGCTACAAGGTGGAGGTGGCAGGCTGCAACAACCCGTGGGCCGCCTCGATGCGCCCCTACATGCAACGTCTACTGGGCACTGACAGCCTTGGAGCAAAAACGCTCGAATTGCTGACCGCCGCTTGGGCGAAGAGCACGTCCGACACGTACAACAGCGCAATCAAGCCTTACTTCCAGTTCTGCGAGGAGCAAGGCCTACCGCCGCTGGCAGCAACAACTGCTACCATGGCCCGCTACATTGCATGGATCGGAGAACGTGGCACCATTAAGGCTACTAGTCTACAGCCTTACCTTTCAGCCGTAAACGGGTTTTTCAAGGACCACGGCGCAGAACCAGTCGCACAAGGCGAATTGGTCGCCAAGGTCCGGCGGGGTCTCGCTGCGTCCCAAGTTTCCCTCCAGCCCAGCCGCACACGCCTGTACCTCCCAGCCCGGATTCTTGTCTCATCGCTACGCCTGGCCAAGGACCTCCGCACACAGCTGACAGACACTTGGACTCAGGCTCAAGCAGAACTCATTCTGCTGTTCCGAGCGTGTCTAGCGACGGTGCTCCTGGCCACATTTTTTTGTCGAGGTGGAGCGGGAGTTGAGTGCCGGTCTGGAGACCTGTTGTGTACTCCGACCGGCGGAATCCTCCTATACCACGGAACGAGAAAAGGTCAACGGGGTACTTCCACGGAGCGAAAACTCCTCTGTGAACTACCGGCCTCGGCTCACCCGGACATGGCGAAACTACTACAGTACTTCGACGCTGCCCGTACCAGGTTCTCCGCCGGGAAGATTCCGGACAGACGATGGGCTATTAGTGTACGCGAGCCTACGACAAACTGGACTGCGGACACCCTGACTGCTTGGCTACAACGCGTACTTTGTGCAGTACACGAACAACCTCCGGACGGTTTCGCGTGGACTTCGCACTCCCTCCGAAAGGGTGCAGCTACTGCTGCGTACAGTATCGGTACCCCAATGCAGAAGATCAAGTTCTTCGGCGGTTGGGCGCGAGAGTCGGACGTAGTCCTCGACTACATCGACCCAACAGTGCTCCCGTGCCCGGGAGCTTGGCAACTCTTTGGGTGGATGACCCCTGGCGGGCCCCCACCCAACGTCACACGCCAGTCGGCGACAGATGGCATAAGTGAGCCCCAACACAGCTTAAATGGTCATATTAGTAATATAGAGGTTTGAATTACAGGGCTAAATTACGAAGTAACCGGCGTTACCTCCGTTACATGCGTTACCTCCGACGCTACATCTCCCTAACGGTTCAAGCGCCCAAGCGCGCACGGACAGTAAAATGTCCGCACCCTATATAACACACCAGCAGCGATTGTGTGTCCACCTTCTGCCTTTTGCGAGAGCTATCGCTCACGCAAACCCACCCACCCGATTCCCTCTCACATTGCGTTATATTATTTGAAAAACGCTATACCTCCTATTCCGAATAGGAGGTATATTTAGTCAGATTGGTTTTAAATCTAGAGGTTTGCAAAACTTACTTACATATGTGACAGAACGCAAACCTGAACGGTAAAGCGTTACTGTAAAAGCGGCGCGTCTCACCCAGTCCTCGAGGTGACCCTCGAGGACTGAGGAAACGCCTAGCGCAACGCCCCATGCCCTGCCCCTAGCAGCACTAGCTAGCGGCAGCCCCTTAAGCCGGTGCAACCCCCGAGCACTGGCACTCTCTGCTTTGCGCTCGCCCATCTGGCTCGCGCAATTGCAGTCTCGACTCTCGTAGTCGAGCAGGGTGTCAGTTTTACATCGCCTCATGCGCACTCGAGCGTCACGAGACACTTCCCCCCGTTCTAAGTCGCCGTCTAACATCATGCAGCCTGAGCCGTCGTCCTCCGCCCCCGGAGTCGACCCCCTCCCCTCTGTAATCGAACAGCGTACCTCCGAACAGATTCAAAGCGCGGTTTCGGCCCTCGAACTCCGATTGGCTGAGCAGATTCAGGCGTCTAACACCGCCTTACTAGCCCAGCTCGAACGTTTAACAGGCCCGACCGAGCTTCCGAATCAACAGCAGTCCATTCCCCCTGACGCGACCATTGCGACTGAGGGTGGTAAGGCAGCCCCTGAGCAGCCTATCGACCTGCTGAACGACGACCCCGAGCTCCACGAGCCCGAATTCGTCGATTTTGCCTCCTACGGCAAACTCATTCCGGCCGGTTTGGAACGACCCCCTCGCGACATCGACGAACCTCGTCTGTGGACGCTAACGGACGACACGGCCCGCTTCCTCAACGACCGGAAATCTCAAGCGGGGTACGACGAGTACCTCCACCTCGGGTGCTATGCCTTCTTCGACAGCTGCGCCAACGCGGCAATCAGCGAGGCTTTGGACACGCTGTCAACCGGACCTCCTCTACCAGCGGAGCAGGCGACGGCCGTTGCCCTCATCCGAGCGGGTCATCGCACCCACACAGCGACGGAGGGGGCCGCCCGTACTCGACTGGGCTTCCTCCGCCTCACCAAGGGCGGACAAACGAGCTCGGATTCGGACCGAGTGTTCGCAGAACTTGCCCACGAGCGTTTCTGCCGCCCACGCCCTACCGCGGTCTCGAGCGCACTGGACGAGCTACGCCAAGCGTTCGTCGATCGGACCCTCGAAGTCAGCCTACATGCCGCCAGCAAAGCAGCTGCTGGAGCAGCGTTCGCTCGCGTCACGCCGGACAAGCCCCCCGGACAAGACGCCAAGGCCAAGAAGGCAGCCGCCGACAAGCGCAAGGCCGCAGCAGCAGCAGCAGCAGCTGCAGCGTCCGGGACTAAACCCATCGACGGAGCGAAGGCCACCAAAAAATGATGGTGTGACCCGCCGCTCCGATTCCTGCTCCCCGTCCTCCAACTACATGCGTCACCGCGTGCGGCTAAGATGGCGGGAGTGGGAGCATATCGGCGCGAGCGGTCAAGTCGTGAACTGGATCCGCCATGGCGTGCGGGTCAAGTTCAAAAACGGCCTACGTCCCCGACCTTTCAACCACGGTGTCTCCATGAAGGACGCCACTCAACCTCAACTCGACTTCCTAG
>JAPMLY010003085.1:0-26251 GCA_026401115.1 Tetraselmis chui | reverse complement strand
GGGAATGAGGTACGCTGCTTTGAGGGAGAGGAAGTTGAGGAAGTTCCCTTTCCACTACTTGAAGTCCGTGTATGGCCCCATTGTGGGGAATGACATTTTCATGGACTGGTTGAGGGCGTCCTTGTCGAAACCGGTTGCTTCATGGGCAGCGCGGCCGAGGACCACCGGGTCAATGGTGGGGCGGCGGCCCCCACGTCCGTTGCGAGCCCCACGATGGGCATGGGAGGAAGGCTGGCCGGCATAGGGAGTAGACGGGCCACCATGGAGCGGCGAGTGACCTTGCACGGCGGGGGGCAGGCCGTATGGGTGCGGTTGGCCACGAGGAGAGGGGACGTGGTGGTCCGTCGGGAAGGGGGGTCCGTAGGTGGGAGGGTAGCCGACAAGAGGGTGTGGTGGAGGAGGTGGTAGGGAGTCCAAGTGGGTGTCATCGCGCGGTGCGTCGCACCGCGCATCACGGCGGCGCTTAGGAGCATGAGTGTGAGCAACAAGAGCAACCAGAGCTGCAGCAACAGCGGCGGCCGTCTGCGCGTCAACACGGGCGCTGATGAGCGCCATTTGCTAGAGGACGAGGGCGAGCGTATCAGGGGGTGGGGCGAGAGAGCTTCGTTGAGAGGGCGCCCGCCGGCGGCGCAGCGGCGGCGGCCCCGGAGAGGGGTGCGCTCGCAGGCCCGTCGGCACCTACCTCTACCTCCACGCGGTGGGCGCTGGTAACCCCATAGCCGTGCCAGGCATGGCACGGTAGGGGGCTGAACGAGGTACCGGCAGCTGCGATCCGCGGGATCAGCAGCTGTCGGGAAGCCCTGTACGGAGGGTTTTGGAAAACATAATATCCGTACACCGGCACAGGGATCTCCCGCTCGGCCTGTCCGATATGTCTTTTTCGCGACTAAATACTCGCAGATACTCTCCCGACGATGGGGCGGGGGCGGCGTTTGCGAAATATTTTTTGGCGAAATGGGGTACGGACGGATCAGCGGAGGGACGAGGGTGTTGGAGCTGGCGGCGGACAGCTGGGAAGCAGCGCTTGGGACAGCGCTCGCTAGCAGTCGCCAGCCCTGTGAGAGTCTTAAGTCTCCCCTGGGGGCGAGGCTTGATGCTACGCATGACGGAGGATGGTCGCAGCCGGAGGAGCGGCACGGTCTGGCGGCGGCGGTCCTTAGGATCGCCCGCCGCCGGAAAAGCCCGGTACGGGGGGTTTTTGGAAAAAATCCCGTACCCACCATCTTTTGAGGACCGGCGACTCGATCCCTGTGTTCTTCCAACCCCTTCCCTAGTCGGTACCCGGTTATCGATAGGCTGCCTCAGGCAGTGTGCCTAGGGTTATCGTAACGGCACACTGCTCGTAAAGGCGACCCCCTAACAACGTAAACCACCGGGGAAGGGTACGGACGGCCACAGCGCGATCAGATAGGTGTTGGAAACAGACGGGAAAAGGACAGGGGACAGGAGAAAATCTGGCTCGGGGGCAGGAGAGCCAGCCGGACACCGTCTGCAGCCTAGTTATTCTCTCTTCTCAGCCCCCGAAGGAGGAGAGAAGACTCGGCTAGGTGGCGAGCTGCGTCGAGAGGAGCGGCTAATACCTCGGGCGGGGTGGAGCACGGATCGGGGCGGGACCGACGACGACCTATGCGAGGGGGGTTTTTCACCTGCCTTTCCCCCCAAGCTCCGGCACGACCGGAGTCGCACGGGAGCCGAGGTCAGGCAGGTTCGCCTCGACCAGCTCCAGCTGGACAGCCTTGCTGATCAGCGACCCCGCAGCGGCTGGAGCAGGCCGCGTAACGTGGAGACTAGCGACATTTTATTTTTCATACTGTATCCAAAAAAAAATACGTATAGATCAAAAAATTATAAATACCTGGATACGGGTATGTTTTAGACGGTATCGTTACTGCCATTGGAGAGGTTGGGATTAGTGGTTCACGGTCTACCTCACGCTTAGAAGTCCAACTACAGGTTGAGCATAGCAAAAGGGGGGGCCCAGAGACAGCAGCCGGTTTTTACTGGTATTGTTGTAAACAATTTCAATTTCAATTTCAATTTCGTTGAGAGCTGAGGTCAGGAGAGTCAACATGAGCGAGGGGCGGAGAGTCGGCGGAAAGAGTTTTTGGTGCCATGGCGGCAGACGACGGAAAAAACAAAACGACATGCAGCGGTAAGAATTACTAGCCGGACTTGTGCCTAAGCGTGGTTTCAGAGAGACGGCCTGATGCCCGCCCACCCCTCGGCATGTAGCCCCGAGGTGTCTCAGAGTACCTATTCTGTATCCTCCACCCAGTGTGGGGCACAAGTTGAGGCCACGGCCAGGTCATGTGGAGCGATGCGCTTGCGGCTGAGTCGCTAAATAAATATATAAATTAGTTAAGCTAGGGTTGTCGTGCACCATGTCTATGCGTATTCACCTAGTAATGCGCCTCCCCCTTCTCTAGCTTGGACATGTGTGCACCATGTCCACACACAACGAGTGCGTCCGTGAGGGTGGCTGTCTGGCGTCCTCGGGCAGCTTACTTAGGTGGGGTGGTGGCGGGTTTTAAACCGCAGTTTATACTGGCGATACTGCCGACTACAAGGTGAAAATACTAAGTTACTATGAGAACTTGCCTTCCGCGGGAGAAGTGGCGATCGCAACTCGCCGTACCAGATTGTCGCGCGTGAGTGACGTGAGGCGGAGGCCCATAACATGCTGATCCGTGCAAACACGATCAATATGGAAGGTAACTAACGCAAACGTAGTTACCGTCACAATCACGCAAAAGGGACAGTCACAGAGACAACCTTCCCGAGGCGTGGTGTCGGGACAACATAAGTGAGAGAGATGTAGCCTAGCGACACCTATGTACCGAATCAAACATGTTATCGGTGTGTCCGATCTTTACATGTACTAATCATATCTAGAATAGCTTACAATAGCTATCTACAACTAATAACTAGAAGGTATTACTTGCAACACAATCAGCAGGAAAAACGAATTCACAGCCGTTGTGCGTTTACATCCAAGTGACACTAAGGAGGCGACCGATGCGCTGAGCAAAGCGAGATGACACGTCAAGGGTGTACAACGCACAGACTGTGCGGTGAATGGGATGACTAGACGCCAACAAGAGGGAAATTCAAATTGTGCCACTGCCCTTAACGTCAACACCGACCCCACCAACGCGAGGGGGAGCGGTGGGTGGGTCGAACGTAACGAAGTCACTTCGAAACGTTGTTAAGTAAATCGAGCATGCGGAGTATACTATCCAAAACTGAGAGAGGTCGCGACCCGGGGCGAGGGAAGATGAGAACTTTGCGGAGGTGAAGGGGACACTCACCTCACTATCATCATATTCATCTATGCTTTCCTCGAGAGTGGGCATGACTCCATGGTCGTGTGTGGGAACGTCGCTCAGTAAGGCAGCCTCCGCATGTAAAGTATTGTTGAAACAATATGAAACCCAATAATTCCGGTATTAGGCAGGGACGTACAATCTCATGTGCGCCGTGAGTTCGGTTTGTGTGTAGAATGCGAGGTAAAGTGCGAATCGGAGGTCCTCCCTAGTAGCCCAACGATTTCGTGGGGTTGATGATGTTGTTGTGGGTCAATGCATTTCTGATAGGAAGTCGACTCGGGTGACGAAGCGGTAGACTTCCTATTTGAATGTGCAGCGGGTGGGGTCAAGGCGGAAGAGTTGGAAGAGGTGTCGTACTCGAGGGCTTGAGAAAGTGGTTACCGCATAGTCGTCGGGGACGGTTGAATCGGGGAGGTATGGGTGTGTGTAGATGGATTATTTGCCGTTGGGGAGCATGTCGAGTTCGGTGTTGATGGGGTTGTGGTTTAAGCTGACGAAGGGGGAGGAATACGGGGGAAGGTCGGGTTGCAATTGGGGCGGGGAGTGGCTGAGATGAAGCCATTGTTGAAGGCAGTGAGTGGGGCGGGGCCTGAGAGGGTGTATAGATGGCATCATGGAGGTTGAGGCAGGGGGGTATTGGATCTCATGGAGGTGGGAGAGGTCGTGCTATTGCCCTTAAGCGCACGAATCGCAGCGCCACGAGTCTTGACAAAGGCTGGGGTGGATGAAAGAGGGGATGGGTAAATCCGGGAACGTGCTGCAAGGGAGGGCGTGGGTGGTTGTGGGTGCTCTTGGCAATGTGTGCATAGGTTGGGAGAAAATGTAGGCTGACATGCCGAGGTGGGGGTAGAGGAGAGGGGGTTGAAGCCGTCGTCAACTTGTTACGTTTGGCAATACCCTCCGTACATGTTTTTTTGGCGGTGGCACCTTTGGAGTGTCGCCTCCGTCAGAACGTATTGCTTTTACGACTGAAGATCTCCTTCGGGCTGTTGTTGGCGTGCTCCACCTCCCTTGGTAGGTACATTTTCGGCAGATCTAGCGGCGGGCAGCAAGCCTCTTGCACTTACGTTGCTTCCCGGTCGCCTGCCACCACCATTCCCGACGCCTGCCTCCCGTCACGGATCCGCCCGTACCCTCATCGCCGTTGCACTCCACTGAGACACAAATCCTGTGTGGAGAGATCTCAAGGTACCGGGCAGCGAAATATAATATCGGAAGAACCGAGCGGGGAGTTTTTGCGCCGGTGCGTACATAATTATGGTTAAGCCCTCCGCGCATGACTTTCCCCACACGTGCCGATGATCCCGCCTATCGAAGGTATCGACGTACCAAGGTCGCCGATCTAGCCCCCTACCGAGTTAGGCCTTGCACGTTTACAAGGTTACTAGCGTCCACCACTAGGAGGTGGGGGGTGAGTAGTGTCGACGGGCTTGCGAGCGCACCTCCATCCGGGGCCGCCGCCGTTGCGCCGCCGGCGGGCACTATCTCGTTGACTAGGAATTTTGGTGCTTTATATACAAGGAAGTCGTACGCAGAGCTCCACATAAACGAGCCAATGCACCAGCTTTGGCTACCGGCTTAGATTTACGAACAATAGGATTTGCAAAGGGCAATGACGTATCTACTGCGCATTACTGAGGCCGCACCAACAAGTCTCTTGTGACGTAGGCCGAGCGACGCATGACGCGTCAAGGCTGAAGACGACCTAAGCCAGACTTACATAAGTCTAGCGCATTATTAGAGAGCGGCGATACGAGTGGTTCTAACTTTCTATCCAGTGAACTACGAAACTAATACACAGCTTTCACGCTCTTGTGGCCACTTGTTTGTTAGCCGTTATCATGCTTGTTTAGGTCCCCCGTCCCGTCCATGGGATGGGTGTTGGGGGAAGGGGGGGGAGAGATTGCGCGCAGGACGCTCTTGCTAGAGCTTCACTTCCCGCCTCCCCCCCCCTTACATATATCCCTTGGTCTCACGAGTCCGAAGGGCATTTGCTCATCGGCGGAGTGCGCGATGAATCGCAAACCCAGTCACGTGTCCGTCTAATCCCCCTTAGGCACCCCGTTCGATGATCGGTGTTAGTCGGGCATGAAACAAGGTCGAAGTGGCCAGATCCAACGTCGGGACGCGGAAAATGGACATTAGAGCAAAGCCCTTTGCACATGAATTTATGCCGGCGGTAAATCACGAGGCGGATCGCACGCCGCCATAAAAGTATGCCGCTCTGTCCACCGGCCGCGGTTGTTTGCGCGGTCTGGCCCCCGGTGGGCGTAATTTCATCAACGACGAGTAGCATGCATCGAGAGCCTAAGCTAGCCATGGCGCCGCTTCTTGGTAGTCCGCCCCCAACTCCAACGCCCACTTTCTCCGTCGGAAATCCTCCCGTATCCACATGGGCGCCATGTACTTCACACATACCGCCCCCCTACCTAGCCCCAAAACGGGAGAGTATAAAGATTTGTGGTCGCAAAATGCCATATGGGGCGACTTGAGCGGGAGAGCTTAGCGTTGGAGGTTGATAGAATAGCTATCCGTATATGGCATCGACATGTGTCGATAGTGAAGATCGCAGTTGTTGGATCACCCGCCTGCTCAACCTCCTACCCTACCAACCCCGGCATGGCTACGGGGCTACAAATGCCCACCACAAGGAGGTGGGAGTGGTGCCGACGGGCATGATACGCGCGCACCCCCTCCAAGGCTGCCGCCGCGCTTCACCACTGACGGCCGCCCGGGGGGTTGCGTGGTTTTACATGAAAATACTTTGGCTTAGTAGACACCTATTCAAGAGGGCGGAGCACTATAAAGCGGCATTATGTGGACCGAAAAGATTTATGTTTGCGATAAACAACGCATCCAATCGCCCTGCATCGTATGGGTGGTAAATATTACTGAGGAATACCAAAATCATCAGAATGACCGTTTTGAAAATAGCGATCTTCTGAAATCGCATGTACCCAGTTTCATATTTGAATCGAAATTATATCACAGCAATTAAATAACTGCTTCAAAATATGGACTTTTACTATCCATCGGGACCTTTTGATGTCTGAAACGACACAACGAATTTCGTTGCGTTCCATCTCAACTCTATAGTGTAAATAATGTAAACCACAAGGGCGTCTTCTGGAGAGAAAATCATTTAATACAACACTGCCTTGCATTGGGCGGCACATTCTGTGCTCGTCATTAGTGTAGTGTTATGTGCCCTGAGTAAAAGGTCGCTAATCGTTGAATTTCAAAAGGGTGATGACGACGAGACTAGCCAAGTACAGATGATACTTCTAACGTTCAAAACGCATTTTTGCACTCGCCATGTCCACTGCATGCCCGCCCTCGCGTAGGGGGGTGCATGCTCGACGACTATTGTCATGTTTCTGGCAAGTAGCTGCTTATTCACGACGATGGACATTTTAGACTCGTCACCTCCATTACTGCATTTTGGGACTCGCCGCCGATAACAGATAACATAACCAAAACCTTGCACTATTTATAGGAAACGGAAACACTGGTTCATGTCAGAATATCATTTTCATCATGCCTGATTTTGAAATGCTCAGGGGAGTTTCGGTGCAGACTTCGGCAACGGTAGTTAAGAATTCGCCGATGGTCATATGTAATACAATAATAGCCAATTAACCGACCTTTAATCAATTCAATTCGTCTCAATTATATTTTTTTCATTTCGCAATCTACAAACTGTTCAATAGTTGTTAAATATGAACCTTCATGATTACTCACTCGCAGCGCCGCAAAGCTTCCTCAAACTGCCCCATTGCCACAACAAATTGCTAAGGATTACCTTACACCACCAAACCCTAAAAGTGCCAATCTATCTTTGGAAGCACTGCACATCGCTCTAGTGGCGCTGTCTCCACCAAGATTGTTTGATCGGGTAGTAGACTGGCGCCCGCGAATGTCAATGTTGCTTCACTGTCGCTGATGTTGCTGTTCAGGGTGAAGCATGGCGAGAAGAGCGGCTGCATTCAGCGCCAGACCCTCATCCTGAAGTGAAGACAACGCTCGCAAGGCTGAGCTCTGCAGCGTTGGCTGCCCTGGCACAGCGCTCATGGGTGTGCCCTGCACGAGCCCCATCACGCGCAGATCGTCAAAGAAGGGGTCAAGTAACAGCTCTGCTGCGCTGGGCACGTTCTGAAGCTCCCAGTCGATCATCCTCCTCACAAATCGCAGCACCTTGGGGTCAGCCCTTGGCCAAAGGGACGCAATGCTCGTGTCGCCCCGTCCGCCATGCTGCGCCTCTCTAATCACGCGAGCTGCCGAAGGAGTGAAGAATCTCATCATAGAGGGAGATGGGGCTCCAAACTCAGTCACCCAGGCCCTCAGGAGCGCCTCCTCTGTGCGGATGGGGGTACGGATGTGCCGTTGTCCGGTGGCCAAGCTGAGGATGGACAAGCCCATGAGGTAAATGTCGTGCGCTGGGAAGGGGACGCGGGTGTGTTGGGGGTACGGAGCACTAACTGTCCTTGCGTGGAATATTCTGCGATGCTGCAACGGCAGACAACAAATGTGACTACTCTTGCTTCTGCGCTGCTCAAAGGAGGTATCGTTTCATAATTCTGGCAATATTAGTGAGAGAGGCCACGCACAGTGTGCACCATTGGGTTCGTCACTTTGCCCCTCTTGCCCGTCGGCTTGGACAATGCACTGGGCATGGGCAGTGCATTCCCGAAATCAATGAGCTTGACGGTGCAGTTTCGGCGCAGCACTATGTTGTGGTTCCCCACGTCGTTGTGGACTACGCCCGCGCTGTGGATGTTCCACAGAGACTGCAGCATTTGGTAGGCCAGCCATTTCTTGCCGATGGGGGTCAGCCTCTTGAACGCCTTCTTCACCACCTGCCAGGCACGCGACAGAGAGGGCGTCACCTCGCTTGCAGAGATACCACAGCGTGCATGATGCAGGTTCATCATTTTTGACACGGAAAATTGCGGACATGCGTATTTCAATTGTGATGGCCATATAAATATACCTGTTTAATATTGTAGTCGAGCTTCTCCATCACGATGAAGACAGATGTGACATTTGTTGGCCAATTCCTCGCCGTCGGGAACACTTCCAGGCACTTCACGACCCCACCTGACAGAGCAGCGAGGCGTGGGCGGGAGATGTTACCGCTACGAAACCTTGCTTGCACTGCCAATGGTTCAAAGAAAGGCAAGCCAACTGAAGAGAGGCAGGCACACACCAACGCCAAGCAAACCCTGCATTAGTATAACCTCCCCGAGCGACCGCTTCTTCCTTCGGAATGGCTGCGAGTGGCCGAGAATGCCGGAAAGCTTGACGGCATTGTCAAGAAGTCGTTGGCGTAGGGGAGGAATAGAGACAGCCGCCAGCCGAATATTCTTCTAGACGTCAGTTCAGAATGCAAACGAAGCAACAAGCAAGTGTAGCTGTAGCCGCCAGTCCACCAATACGGGCAGGTGCACGTTACTGACATTCCTCAGCGCGCCGCAACAAATACGGATTTACCGCTCACCTTTTTAATCGCTACTTCTTCTTTCGTCTCCTTATCGATGGCAGCCACAACGGCTCCTTGGGCCCCGACCCCTAGCCTCCTTATGAGCTTGTATCTTCCCGAGTCATGAAACGAAACCTCCGAGTACCCGTCGAAGAAAGTAGCGTGCGATATTTTGGCCTATGGAGGCAGCGCGTGTCGACTCGTGTTTCGTGAGTACAAACGTGCGCGCTTACGTACCATATCTAGCGATCGAAGTAAAGAAGTCCCGTGCCGCTGATAGTGTTGCCATTCAGTCTCGTTTATAAACTTGTCAAACGAAACCATGCACTCGTGCAGGCTCAACTAATATTCACCTCGTTAGCTAGTTCCTCCTCATTCATGAGAAAATCACAGGCTTGGTAAGGTGCTGTCTGCGCCTGCCTGTCGGCTAGGTGTGTGCGTCGCTCTTCTGCGCGCAACATTTGTTGCCGGTGGTGGTGATGCGCAATTCCGTGATCCTCGAGGCGAGGATCACTATCCACCGCAAACCCCAAAACTCCCCGCCACAACGCCATGGGGAGCAACAGTGGAAGCACGACACAGCTTATTCCAGTCATTGTAAGGCTAATCCTTATTTGCAAAGCCGTTATCACCGGTTCCTAGTCCACGCCCCTGGGCCTACTTAAAGGCTCGGCATCGCTCCTGCAGAAGAAGTCTTGCTTTCATAACCATTGAGCTGAGGTTTAGCGATCGCCCAACGGCCTTCGTCTCTCGCCGATAAAGCTCAGCGTCGAAGCGGACAATACTGCAAATCTGCCTCTGACATAACTTTCATTGGCGTCCCATTCACCTCTTACAGTCTTGCATTCCACTGTGGCAACTGGAATCGCACTTTGTTAGTCTGATCCGTGTGCGTGTTGGCCTACTAAAGCTTTTGAATAAATGCCTTGATGCGGTAGCGACTGTTCTCGAGCCACATCCTACTACGTACCCGTGAGCATTTTCTCAAGGACTACAGGAAGGCGAGTACTAGGAGGCAGCTTTACACTGTGTGGAATTACAAGAAGCACGATAAGGACGTAGACAGGGAAAAATGGGGGAAGGGACCAAGAGGGTAAGAGTGACAAGAGAGTTACGGAATCCATCAGGGCACGGCAAAGGGAAGCATTACATTGTGCGCAAACCTAGCAAATAAAACACAAGAGAACAAGGAAACTCCCACGCAACGCGAAATACGCAACACTTGGAGGCGACAAGCGGCGCCTCACGCCCCGCGCGAAGAAGCACGGGAACGCTCGCGACCCATGGCTCGGGTGAAGAATGCTGTGGCATGAGAAGGCATCCAAGTAGAGGAAGAAGCGGCCTCCCCGCATTCCGATGCGGCGGACAACCCGCGCAAAACGTTGTCCGCGTGAGCGACATGGATGGCGATATGAACCTTTAAGCGCCAAGGGGCCAACAATTTGCCCACATGCATACCTTTAGAGGCGGATGCCTACTTGGCCAGCTCGTTCAAAGAAGCCGTGGCGTGCCCGCCGAGAGCACCGAATTCCGTGACCGCATAGGGAATGAAGCGGATGTCGGGGCGACTCCTCATCCCCTCTGAGTACTTCTCGAACTTGGTCTTCTCGGCACGGCGGAGAGCGACGTCGGGAGATGGGAGGCTAAAAACGCCGAACAAACCGGATACCACGGCATCAAGAGCAAGTTTTGAGCCTCGGATGCCGTGGTAGTGCAAGACACCCATATCCGCAGGGAAGCCGTCGTTGCCGTTGGGGAGTTGAGCTAACATCGCGGGGTCCGTTAAAACCTCGACGCCGAACCCGAGTGCGCCGCGAACCTCGGAGATGATCTCCGCAAGAGCCCCCACGAGCCAAGAGTGAGGAGAAGGAGGAGGAGGAGGAGGACAAGGAGGCAAGAGCGCAATATTGTATCGGTGATTAAATGTGAGCGAGTTACTTCAGAAAGCGCATGCACATCACCCTTGTGCCTCAACAGATAATTGGTTGTCCACGTACCATTTTATCAACACGCGTACCCATATCTGTTGGTGCCATAGAAATGCGAATTCCTACACAGATGTGCCACCCCCGTCTCTCCTATACCCTATGTCGATCACATCGAATTTCTATGCACGTAATGTTCGAATTGTAGTGTTGATGGGAATCACTTGCTTGTTAAATATCTTCCCATGAGGGGTGATGGCGTGTTTCGTTTGCTGTCGCGCGTTTCACACCATGCATGTGGAGCAAAATCCAACCCTCATCACGTTAACGGCGACAGCACAACATATTCTACTAGCTTTTTTTCGGAAAGAACGCTACTCTTCTCAACTCTACATGGCTATGAAATATTGGCGGCGGATAGTTGAGCGGCGGCGGTGGATATTGAGCTTAATTTCGTCTTGGGTATGACCACTTGATGGAATACATCACGACTTCCGACCTCCGGAGTTCGGATGCTAGTTGCATAGCTCTGATCAAGTGGCACATCGCTGGTCCAGGATATTTTGATTACAAGAAGCACTAAAATTGTGGTCAAGCGTTGGTCAAGACGTTTAAAAGGTGTCGAATGCATAAAAGTTCCTTACAAGAAAAAAAACATGGAAACCACCAACCAAAAAGGAAAAAGTAAGGAGAAAAAACCCCACATGCTTGAGCTCGAGGAATAGGGAGACATCCCACAACATTAGCACTGCCCTACTGCAAAGCATCGCGATGATAGGAACCCAAAGTACCATGAAGAGCAACAAAAAGACGTTGCATGAATTATCGTCCCACATCCCCCAAACTACGTCGCCAGGGCACATAAGTAGATCGACGAACGAAATGTTGCACACCGACATAACTTTCAAAGCGCAATGAATGAGAGTCCGCATCCTGACCCATGCCAAAGAAGCGACGAATTGTCACCAAAATCGCCATGCGATCAACCAACGACTCAACCGCCATAGGCGCCATGTATATGCGCCAACCGGCCCCCACTCTGCACAACGAAGGGATAGTAGTCATGGATCGATTGAACCGAAATCGAGCCAAGTAATAAATCGGAAGTGCGGAGGTCCGCATTGAGTTTGCCTTGCTTAGCTCCCAATGCAAGACTACCCGAGAGTGGGCGGCGAGCGCCTATGTGAGGAACATTGGTATTCGTGCGAATTCTTGTGATCGTCAACAAGATGACGGTGTGGAGCCCTAGAGTTTAACCACATACAATATATCCCCGTGCCGATATCGAGAAGCTCCCAACCGAAAACGACAACCCACCAACCGCATGTCCCGCCCCATAGTAGCCCCCGCTACTCTTCCTTCTTTACAACCGGTATCATAAACCGGGGAAGTACTATTAAAGTACTAATTTTCCGCGGGAAATTCACTTTTCCCGCTGACTTTGTACGCATACAAGCCCTATGAGGGCTGTCACCGCCGGCCCCACCGGCGCGATGGGTCTCCCTCTCACGCATTCTTCTCACCTCCTATCGACCCCCGTCGGCCACACTCCCCGCTCCTACGAGAAACAAGATGTTCCCCTGTCCTCTCCTCTTCCATGCCGAGGGCACTCGACCTTCGTCCGCCCATAATCGACTCGATCCGACGCCTTTCCGGTCCTCCCCGGCCAACTCCCGGCTCCCAACTTCCACCTCTCAGCAACGCACTCACACACACCACCAGCATTACTATCTTGCGGCACCGACATACATTTTTTTTCCAAGCTATGCCATGTGCACTAGTCTACCACCTACTCGAATTCCAGCTCAAGTTGCAATCCTGCTGGAAAACGCGCGCTACACCTGTCGGATCCTCCTACCGGGCCTCACAAACCTCGTCGCTTAACAATCAGTCACATACCACACCCACCCACCGCTGTACTAGCTCACTACACCAAGCAAGCCAGTTTTTCGACGATGTCCAACTTTCCTTAACGGCTACCCCATGATCTAATTTTGGAACGAATCGACTCTCCGACGCGAAAGGCGCGCCGAAAAGGTCGGAGAAATCTTATCGATCCTTCTCGAACATACTTTCCCGACCTCTCCCGCAACCGCCCACCTACCACCATGACCCTTGGCTCACCCCCCACATTACACAGTCACTGGGGAGACCTCCGCGACCCTTCTCCACTCTGGTGTCGCGCTTCGTCTTCACAATATGGTGGACAAGACTTTATTGGCCCCGGCCCTTGAGACAAATATTTCGACGAACGTTATTTTCGAGTTCGCCAAAACCTTCGAGAGCCAACTACGCCACATCGACGTCCGCATATGTGCGAGAGAGCTGCTCTATGCGCCCAAAGAAGCTATGGTGGGCCACATGCACCGTAGAGGTAACGCTCTCTGACATGAGCGTTGCCCTCGCGCTTCTTCGATCCCAAGCCGCGCCGACAACACAACCTCCGACGGGATACTTACTCGATCGTTTTCCCGGCCGTGCCGGATTAAAATCCCTCCCCTTCCCTTCCAAGAGACGCTGCTTAAGCGCACATAGTGTGGCTATCGAGCCCACACCTTTGCGGGCTCACTACCCACTAAGCGCGGTCTCGCTTGACCTCTTTGCTGTATGGAAAGTGGTGCCAAGAACGCGCTACGCTTGCCGAACCTCGACCCGCGCTCTATGGTGCAGTGGACGACGCGTAGACAGCTAACGAACAAGATCCCTCCCCCCCGTACCCAAGACCCGTCGTGTATCTCCCCTCACTGTGATCCTCGCATTTTCTGAGCCTAAGGACATAAAAAAGGGAGCCGACAGTCCGAGTCGGTCCGACTCGAACTCCTTTCCGGCCATCACGCGTTATGTCTACTCGTTTTCTTTGAGAACGCCCTACTCGGCATCCCGGATAGAGACACCCACGTCTTAGGATATATCACTCCCGATCCGACCCACTACAGGAGTACTCCCCTATCTGATTTTCTGCCTCTTCGATTTTTAAGCCGCCCGTCACCTTTCCCATGATTCACATGTGAGGGCGTCAAAACCGCCCCAAGACCCCACACGCCACTGAGCCAAGCCGGCACCCCCTCGCCCGCCCATGAAGCTCCTCGCTCTAAGGCTCTACACAATTACACGAATTCATGCTTACCAACGCATGGCATGAACCACATTTTCTTTCCTTTCGAAGCGAACCACGGGATAGTTCACCTCCTTCGATGCGCCTCGACAAAACCACCGGATTCGCTACGTGCCGCCGTGCCTCCTCGCCCGATAAGCCTCCGCATCAAACATCGATGTATTCACGGGATCATGATGCGTCTGCCGCATCATCTGCATCAATGCGTCCATGTTGTAAGTAATACCGTATACGTATTAGTTGCAGATAGCTATTGTAAGCTACTCTAGATATGATTAGTACATGTCTAGATCGGACATACCGATAAACTGTTTGACTCGGTACAGAGCTGTCGCTAGGCTATAGCTCTCTCACTTTTGTTGTCCCGACACCACGCCTGTAGGCTGGTTGTCGCCGTAACTGTTCCGTTTGCGGGACTGTGACTGTAACTACGTTTGCGTAAGTTATCTTCCACACTAACTGTGTTTGCATGGTTCAATAGGTTATGGGCCCTCGCCACACGTCACTCACGCGCGACAACTTGGTTCGGCGAGCTGCGATCGACAGCTCTCCCGCAGAAGGCAAGTTTATCTAGACACCTAGTACTTTCAACTTGTAGTAGGCGGTATCGCCAGTATAAACTGCAATTTAAAAACCCGCCACCACCCCTCTTAAGTCAGCCACTCGACGGAGATAGCCAGCCACCCACACCGACGCACTCGTCGTGTGTGGACAGGGTGCACACATGTCCAAGTTGGAGAACGGGGGGGCGCACCATCGGGTGAATACGCATCCACAGGTTGCACGCCAGCCGTAGCTTACCTTTTTATTTTCATATTATCCTAGCGACTCAGCCACCAGCGCAGCGCTCCACCTGTCATGGCCTTGGCCTCGACTTGTGCCCCACAATGGGTGGAGGATACAGAGAAGGTGCACTGAGACACCCCGGGGCTACATGTCGAGGGGTCGGCGGGCATCAGGCCGTCTCTTTGCAAACCGCTGTTAGGCACGAGTCCGGCTAGCGGTTTTTACCGCTACCTGTTTTTTATCCAGCTCTTTCTTTTTCGCCCTCTGTCGAAATGGCGCCGAAAACTCCGCCTGTTTCACCTCCTGACTCCCCTGACTCAGGCTCTCGACAGAGCAACCTCGATCACCCCCCGGATACTCTCGCGCTGCTCGTTGCGCAAGTGGCGCGCTTAACAGCTCGTCTCGACTCGCAGTCGGCCGAGACTGCTGCTGTTGTTGCTGCGGGTGCTAATCCGCACCCCCCTGTAGCTCAGCGCCGCCACGATGCTCAGCTCGAACCCGTCCGGGACAGCCACGACGTGCACACCCTCCCCATGCTTGCACATCCCCAACATGGATACGTCCCCCCGGACGCAGAAACAGTCTTCGCTGCTGCTACTTCTGCTGCTCCTGTTGGCGACCCCGCAGTCGCACAGCGCCGTCACGATGCGCCCCGCGAGCCCCCGCGTGCCGATGCGCACCACGACCCCTCGCGTCACGCCCTCCAGGCTGATCACCTCCCACCACCTCCTCCCTTCCCCCCCGCTGGATATGCCTTTCACCACCCCAGCCCTCACATCCCGGAGGCGCCCTCTACCCTCGCCCCCCCCTACCGTGACCACCCGCCCTCGTACGGCCCGCCGCGTCCCATGGCCGGCCGTTCTCCCTTTCCCGGTGGCCCACCTCCTCCCTTTCATGGCCGGCACTCTCCCCCAGTCCAACATGGCGACCCCGCCACCCGTGGCCGTCGTCGCCCCGCTATTGACCCGGTGGTCATCGGCCGAGCGGCACACGAAGCCCCCGGCTTCGACAAGGACGCCCTCAACCGGTCTATGAAGATGTCGGTCCCCGTCATGGGCCCGACCACGGACTTTAAGCAATGGAAGAGGACCTTCCTTAATTTCCTCTCCATCAAGGCCGCATACCTCATTCCACAGCTGGCCATCCGCGACTCCGGCGTTTGGCTCCACGAACCAGCACAACACTACGCCTACACGCTGCTTCTCCATGCAGCCAGCGCCGACTGCCCCTGACTGCGCCGCTGCCGCGTGGGACATCCTGTGTGAACGCCTCGACTGCCGGTCTTTTGCTCGCTCCTTGTCCCTCCTGGACAACCTGACGGTCAGACAGCGCCCTCGTCAGTCACTCAGTGACTATGTCCACTACATGCGCCAGACCTTTGACGACTACAACGACACATGCCAATTAGTTGATAGCTCCGTTGCCATCCACCCCCGCCACCTCGGTCTCCTCATGCTGCGCGGTATTTCCAACAGCGGCTCGCACGGTCAGGCGAAGCAATGCGTCATCAACGCCTTTGACACGGACTACATCATGTCGGCTGATGACGTGATGGCTAGCATTCTCCACCTCGCGCACAACATGGACGACGACCCTGCCCCGGACACACCCGCTCCGGCCATATCACCCCCTCCCATCTCCGCGTTCGTCGCTGCGGGCCGCGGCTCGCACAACGGTCGAGGCCCATCACACCGTAACCCTCGCGGCCATCGACCCAACAAGTGTGGCGTTTGTGGCAGCCTCAACCATCTCATGTCCGCCTGCACTGCCACGGATGACGCTATCCTTAAGTGGAATCTCGCCAAGCGTAGGATGACAGTCCAGAAGTACGGCGCCGCCGCAGGCACCCCCTCTGCTCACGCTGCGTTGCTGAGCGACGTCCCTGCCGACGACGCCCCCGCCGATGACACCGACTGCCTACCCACCCTCGAGGACTGCGCTGATGACTACGATGACGACGAGGTGAGTGTCCCTTTCAGCTCTGTGGCATTCTCCTCTTCCCTCGCCCCGGGTCGTAACCTGTCAAAGTTTTGGGTCGTTGATTCCGCCTGCTCGATTAACCTCACCGCGTTCCGAGATGACTTCGTTAAATTCACGCCCCCCTTCGCTCCCTCTCGCGTGGGCGGTGTCGGCGTTGACGTTAAGGGCAGTGGCTCAGTGCGGATTTCTGTCGGACTTGCCTTTGGCCAGCTCATTCACCGCACTGTGTATGCACTCTACACCCCTGACCTATCATCTCGCTCCGCACAGCGTATCGGCAGACTACTTAGTGTCAGCTGGATGCAAACTCACAGCGGATGTGAATTCATCTTCCCCTCCAACTCTGACACTGGTTTGCTTTTGGTACCCACATGCATGGGTGTGCTAGAACCGTCCGGAAACGGTCTCTGCCTCCTTCCCCACCAGCCGGACCTCCCTTCAAGCCCATCCGCACCGGCGGAACTTGACGCCTCACCTCAAGTTACCCTCACTGCCCAGTGTGATCCCGTCATGTGGCACCGTCGGTTTGGCCACCTCAACATGCACAGCCTTCAGGCCCAGCATAATCACGGTGTCCCGACAAGCCCTGTGTTAGCTAGCGGTGTAACCAAAGTTTCTTGCGACTCTTGCTTACTTCACAAAGCCACAGCTGCACCACGCAACACAGCCGCTTGCGCGAAGCCATCCCACCCCCTCCTCAACATGTCCGCTGACCTCTGGGGCCCGGTCAATGTCCCCTCCCCACATGGCCTCCGTTACTGCTTGCTCGTCATCGACAACCACACCAACTACATGTGGGTGCGGTTCCTTACGTCTAAAGACGACGCATGTTCGGAATTGGAAACCATCCTCTTGGACATCAAACACTTGCATGCCCGTCATCACTCCTTGTCGGGCGCGTTCGCACCGGTCCTGAAGTTTGACTTCGACTCTGTGTTTGAAGATGATGTCACTCGCCAGATGTGCGCACACCTCGGCGTCGGGGTGCAGTTCTCTGCCCCATACGCCCACCACATGCTCGGCAAGGCCGAACGTCCCTGGCGCACTATCCGGGACAATGCATCGGCGATGCTCCACAACATGGCCGTTCCCAACTCCATGTGGTCGTGCGCTGTCAGCACTGTTGTGTACCTTCGCAACCGCACGTACAGTCGCTCGGTCGGACCTAATGGGGGCGTCCCCCTCACACTCCTTACGTCGTCGGTGCCCAACGCCTCCAAGTTCCGCGTCTTCGGCTGCGCCGTTTTCGCCAAGATTCCCGACAAACAACGTCGGAAACTCAGTGAAAAAGCATTTCGCGGCGTCATGGTGGGCTATCCCCCTGACGCACCCGGGTATCGTGTCTACAATCCGGAAACGCGTCGCATCACCACTTCCGTACATGTTGTCTTTCAGGAAGACACCCCAGGCTTCGACACACAACCCTCCGTCGACTCGGCCATCACCGACTCTTCGGAAGACGTACCCGCAGACTCACCCATGTCCCACCCCATTGACCTCACATTACCCACACCCCTACCCCCCCCCGGCAGCCCCTCGCCATGCTCGGCTCCGCTCCCACCCCATTCGCTACGGCGATATGGTTGCCCACTTGTCCGACTACCCACCAACCCTCGTAACGGCGTGTTGTGATCCTGAACAAGGCAAAGCTCAAGAGGACATCTTTGAGCACCCTCACGTCCCCGACCTTGTCACTGGTCCCCCACACACACCTGCCGGCACGTCCCCTACTGCCGTCGCCCTCCTCTCCGCCCGAGAGTGTGTGGAACCAAAATCCTACCGGGCTGCGCTGGACAGCGCCCAAGCCCCCCAATGGCAAGCCGCTATGCAACAGGAGTATTCCTCCCTCATCAGCAACGGCACGTGGGACCTTGTGGACCTCCCCCCAGGCCGCATGGTCGTTAACAACATGTGGATCTTCAAAGTCAAGTCGGATACAGCCGGCGACGTCTCCCGCTTCAAAGCGCGGTTCGTCGCCAAGGGGTGCAGTCAACGCGCTGGACTGGACTACACGGAGACCTTCTCCCCGGTCATCCGCATGGCCAGCCTGCGTCTCTTCCTAACCATCGCAGCCGCCCGCGACCTTGAACTCTGCCAGCTTGACATCGACACAGCGTTTCTCTACGCCCCCATCCGGGAGGATGTGTACATCCGCCAGCCCCTCGGCTTCACCGATGGAACGTCCAAGGTTTGTCACCTCAAGCGTTGCCTCTACGGCCTTAAGCAGTCCCCCCGCGAGTTCAACATGCTCCCGATGTCTCCACGGCGTTGAGCATCCTCGGCTCTGCCCAAGCCTCGCCCACCGAGGCATACTTGCAGGCTCTGAAAAAGGTCCTCCGCTACCTCCATGGCACCATCGACATGCGCCTGACGTTGGGGGGGGGCCTGGACCACAGCCTCCAGCTCACAGGCTTTGCCGACGCTGATTGGGCCAACGACAGCAACACCCGCAAGTCTCGCTCCGGCTATCTCTTCACCCTCGGACGCGGGCCAATCAGTTACAAGTCCAAACAACAAACTTGTGTGGCTCAATCCACGTGTGAAGCCGAGTACTACTCTGCGGCCGACGCCACCAAGGAGGGACTCCACCTCCGACAACTCCTGGGGGAAATTTTCAACTCCCCCATCACCGAAACCACCACCATCTGGGAGGACAACCAAAGCGCCAATGCATACTCCCAGAATGCCTTGGTCAGCGAGAAGACTAAGCACATCGGTCTGAAGTGGCACTTCCTCAAAGACCACGTGGAGCAGGGAACCATCAAGTTGAGGTACCTCCCCCCTGACCAGCTGGTGGCTGACATGCTCACCAAACCCCTCCCAGGACCTGCACTAGCAAGACACCGAAGTGCGATCCTTGGAGGACAAGACCCAATGCAACGCTTCATCCCGTAGCTACCTTCAGGGGGAGTGTTGTAAGTAATACCGTATACGTATTAGTTGCAGATAGCTACTGTAAGCTACTCTAGATATGATTAGTACATGTCTAGATCGGACATACCGATAAACTGTTTGACTCGGTACAGAGCTGTCGCTAGGCTACAGCTTTCTCACTTTTGTTGTCCCGACACCACGCATGTAGGCTGGATGTCGCCGTAACTGTTCCGTTTGCGGGATTGTGAATGTAACTACGTTTGCGTAAGTTATCTTCCACACTAACTGTGTTTGCATGGTTCAATAGTCCATGAATTAGTGCCCCATTTAATCAATGCGTCCACGAATTAGTGCCCAATTTAATCAATGTATCCAGGAATTAGTGCCCCATTTAATCAATGTATCCACGAATTAGTGCCCCATTTAATCAATGCATCCATGAATTAGTGCCCCATTTAATCAATGCATCCATGAATTAGTGTCCCATTTTATCAATGCGTCCATGAATTAGTGCCTAATTTAATCAATGCGTCCATGAATTAGTGCCTAATTTAATCAATGCGTCCATGAATTACTGCCCTATATAATCAATGCGTCCAGGAATTAGTGCCCAATTTAATCAATGCACAACGAAATACATGTACATTTACGGAACATATCGCCCGCATCGATGCATCTTGTATTTCATATTTTTCTGGTATTGTCACGCTACATTTGTTTCCAATACGACTATGTACATGTACGTGGTACCGAGACGGCTATGAGGAAATGAGATTGATGACGACATTTTTCAAATATTGACTCCTACCGTACGGGTAGCTGTCACGCACATAGCGACATCTAGGACACGTGTTTACCGCCTAAATCGACGATAAGGAATGTGAGTTGCCTCGACATACGTGATCTGTGGTCGAGAAGCGTTGCCGTAACGTCCGCCACATCCATCAGAGAACGTGGACTCTGAAATGTCTTGCACACAAATGCTTGCGCCGTGCGATGTGGGCCAATTTCAAATTGACGGTCGATGTTGAATGATATTTGATTCAAGATTGTCTGCGTGTCATCCCCGACTCCCAAAGTTCGTCCGCAAAATGTACTAGCCTCGCCAAATTTATCATAATAAAAGCAAATGAACAACCATCCATGCAAACCATTATCACCCCGCCCCCCCCCCCCCCCCCCCCCCCCCCCCCCCGCCAACAGTCCCTACCGGTCGTACCGCGGTTTGAAAAAGCTGCGACTGTGCTTTGGCATTGGCGCCACCGACATGCATTGCCGTCACGGCGGTCAGTGAAACTCCAAGCCGGACCCAAATTGAAATTGAAATTGAAATTGTTTACAACATGTACCGTATGTGCCGGTTTTTCACCAAAAGCCGGGCGGGCGGTGAGTAGGGAGGTGAGACTCATGATAGTGGAGGAGTGCGGTGTACCTGTGCGGCTCATGACGATGGGGAGGATGTCAACCACTGTGCCTGGCCAGTGGCTGCGGATGGCGTTTGCAAGGGGTGTGTATTTGGCACGTATGAGGTGAGCTGTGTGGGAGAGGTTGTTGTCCGTGCAGTACTTCCATTCCCCTATCTGAATCTTTTTTATGGATGCGTAACGGCGGCGACCGTTCGTGTGGCCAACGAACCGAGGTTCGAGGAGGCGGATAAAGTCGGGTTTGTGTGCGGGGGGTCGTAGCGCGGGGGGGAGGATCTCAGGTGGGAGGATGGCGGGACACGAGGTTAGGGAGTCGGGTGAGAGACCTTCGTCAGCGTCAACAAGGCGGGTGGGCATGTGGGTAGGGTGGGGTGGGTGACAGTCAAGCGGAGTGTGGGCAGGAGAGGGGGAAGCAAAGGATTTTATGGGTTTGTTACCGAAGTCTGCGGTGATGGTTTCCCAGCGTCCTCCGTTGTGGCGCTCCAATAGGGAGAGTAGGAGTTGCAGCGCGCTGTTGTGTCGGTCCTGTCTTAGGCCAGACATGGTGGGGCAGTTACCGGCCATGTGGCCGTTGCTAGTGAATTGGCCACATAGGGGGCAGCGCAGGGTGGGGTTATGAGTGAGTAGGCGGGTGTTGTGGACTCCCCACATGAATTCTTGTTTGTGTGTGAACTGGATATTTGTGAGGGTTGAGTGTTTTTTGTGGTAAGAGAAATCGGCGCCGTCCTTCGCGGCGCGGGCGAGGAGGGCACCGTGTTTGGTTGTTTGCGAGAGAGGTGTGTGTGTGTGTTTGGTGCTGTAGGTGTGTGCGTCAGCTTTGAGGTTGGTGTATCTGTAGGGTATGGGGTCTCCTAGGGTTTGTGGAATGAGGGTGTATGGCCAGGTCCAGTGGCCTATCGTGACCTCGGAACCTGTGGTGTATGTAGTGTCGGGTGGGTGACCATCCGCGACTAGGTTGGCGAGGGTGTCTGCGAGGTCGTTACCTAGGGAGTGGTTGTGGGCTTTGATTTTGCCGAGGTGTGTACGGATGCCTGCGTCGCAGCGGGTTTTAAGGGTGTGTGTGATGGATAAGAGGGTGTCGCGGTGAATGTTGTGTCTGTAAGCGGAAGGGCAGTTTAAGTAGCCTTGTATGAGGCGGAGGGAGCACGCACTGTCTGTGAGGAGGTGGGTGCGGCCAAGTTGGAGGCCTATATCTATGCCAGCTAATTCAGCGCGATTTATTGTGTGTGAGGGAGGGGTAGAGGTCACCATGATTTTGATGTTGGTGTCCGAGGCGGGGTGGGTAGCTGCTGCTCCGAGGGGGGACGAGCTTCCTTTTTTCGAGCCGTCTGTGTATACAAAGTCCTGCCAGTTCCAAGCAAGGGTACCGCTGGTTGGGGGGTATGTTAGATGCACGCGTTCCGGGAGGGGGTACGTGAGAGGGTGAGTTGGGTTTGGGGGGAGGTGGTATATACCTGCTGAGTGGGGTGAGTAGGTGTCAAAGAGGTGTGGAGGTGGGGGGGTGATGATGGGGTTGGGGAGGTGAGTGTCGTAGATAGATTCGAGAGTGTTGTGAAGTGCGGTCATGGCTGTGGGTGACGGGAGGGTGGAGAGTGCGAGGGGGTTGGCGACGAGGTATATGTCGACCATCCATCGTGTGCCGAATGGGGTAGGGGTGGGGTTGCCAGTGTGTTGGTCGGGGGGTAGGAAGGTGTTTGCGTCATTGGGGAGGGTGTAAAGGTGGTGGGTGTATGGGGAGTTGATGTATTTGGAGTGGCGGTAGGGTGTGTGTTCCCATCGGGGGAGGATGAGGATGGTTGCGCTGGGTGTGTGAGGGGCTGTGAGGTGTGCGCTGGTGATTGCGTGTTCCATGGCACGTCGCATGCATTCGTGGTCGTATTCGGGGTTGGCTATGTTGGTGCCTTGCCATGTGTGTGGGGCATTGCTGCCGCTAGATGAGAAGACTATATCTTCGGGGTAGAGGGAGTGGTAGGTGTGGGAGTGAAGGGATTTATTGAGGGGGTCGGAGTAGAGTTCTGTCTGTATGTGGAATGTGTGACGGAGAGCTGTGAGTAGGTCTTCTCTAGTGGCCCATCTATTACGGGTGGTGGTGGCGGGTGTGGGTGAGTGGATTTCTGAGCGAGAGCCTAGGCGGGTGAGGAGGTGGTAGACCTCCTCTTCGAACGTACGCTGCGTGAGGTCGGGGCGGAAGAGTTGAAAGAGGTGGCGGACGCGGGGGCCGTTAAGGGTGGTGACCGTGCGGCCGTCGGGAGTGCAGAGTACGGTGGTGTCGTGGAGTGATGGGTGTGCGTGGATGGCGAATTTGCCGGTAGGGAGCATGTCGAGGTCGGGGTTAATGGGGTCATGGTTGAATGTGATTAGGGGGTGTGACCAGGGAGGGGGTCCGGGTTCTGGCAGAATGGGTGTGGTGGAGGGGACGAAGCCGGATGTGCAGCAGGTGGAGGTGGGTTCTGTGTGCAGTGGGTCATGACAGATGGAGCAGGCGGTGGGGGAGGGGGTGGGGAGGCATACCGATGTGGGGGTGGAGGAGATGAGGCGGAAGCCGTCGTCGAGTTGTAACTGAATGTCCCATTCCGTGAGGTGTTCCGGGGCCCATTCAACCATGTACTGCGTTTGGCCGTATTCTGTGTCCTTGTGTTTGGAGATGATACGCGTTACGTCGCAGGGGGGGTAGTGGTGGTCCGAGGGGGTGAGGTATTCTGTGTCTAAGTGTGTGGTGGGTGCGGTGGGGGTGGGGTGAGTGGTGCGGGAGGTGTAGATGCCGGATGAGAGGGTGGGGGGTGAGCGAGGGAGGTGTGGGGAGAGGAGGGGAATCCATGAGGGGTGATATAGTGGTGGGGGGCGGATGGGGACTGAGAGTGGGGTGGTGGACCCCGTGAGTTTGGTAATGGATTTGCATGATTTGAGGATGAAGGGGGATGAGGTGGCTCTGAGGAGGACTTGTGGCCACGTGGTGATGTTATTTTTTCAGAGGGGGGTGAGTCGGGGGAGGAGGGAGGCGTGTGTTTTGCGGGGAGAGAAATCGCAGTAAGCTTGCTTATATGTGTGAGGGTCGGTGATGTGTGTGGCTTTGTCCCGGAGTGAGGCGAGGAGGGCGTTGTCATGCGTGGTGAAGTGGGCTCGGATTGTGGAGGCGATAGGGTTGGTGAGGGAGAGTGGAGGGATGCTGTGGAATAGGGTTCCCGCATCGCGCTGAGCTCTGACTAAGCACTTGAGTGTGGGTGGGGTGTAACAGGTGACATGATGGATTGCGAGGGCCAGTGGGAGTACGTGGTGGATAAGGTGCGGATGTGTGCGCGGGCCATGTGGCCTCTATGGCCTGAGGCGTTCATGATTTTATGTAGGTGGCAAACTGTGAGTTGTGCGGCGTGGGCTTTGAGGGAGGGGAGGCCGTATCCGAGGTTGGAGATACGGCGGTGGAGGGCGGTGCGGGGAAGGTTACGTACCGAGGAGACGGCGGAGCGGAGTGCGCGGCAGATTTGTCCTTCTAGAGTGTCGAGTTGGGAGTCCGTGAAGAGGCCGACCTGGAGGGTGAAATGTTTTCCGATGAGGAGTCCACGGATGACCCTGATTCTGCGGGATTGTGTTAGTGGGGAGGTGGAAAGGGCGGTGATGAGGGATGCATTGGTATGTTTGAGTTCGCGCCAGTGTTTGGTGAAATTGAGGGAGGTGTTCAGTTCTACCCCTAGGACTCGGTATGTGTCCCTAGGGCCAATGGAGGGGATGGGGGCCGGGGTGGAGTTTAGGGAGATGAACTGAGTTTGCAGGCGGGACGCGAGGAGGGTAGTATTGGCGAGGGTGAGGGCGTTGCCTGTGCGCCAGAGGGCGCCGGTGATGCAGCATTTGCGGATGTTGACGGTTATGCCTGTTTAGGCGCTGAAGAGGGAGAGTTTCGTGAGCTGGATGGTCATGTTGGGGGTCGAGCCCGTGGCGAGGCTGAGGTCGTCAGCAAAGCCGTGTCCTGGGTATGTGGCTGTGGGTTCTGTGGGGTCGACGTTAGTGGCGGGTGGGCCTGGGCGGTAGCCTCGGCTTCCCACCGTGAGCCAGCGAAGGAAGAGGGTGAATAGAAAGGGGGAGAGGGTGTCTCCCTGGAGGGTTCCGCGATTAATGTCGATAGAAGGGGTGGGACCATGTGGTGTAATATAATCTGTGGTTGAGACCCCGTAGAGGTGTTCGCATGTGTCGACAAAGGTGGGGGGGCATACCGAGTTGGCGCATGTGTTTGAACATGATGCGGTGGTCCGCGGCGTTGAAGGCGCCTTTGAAATCCGCGTACATGACGTAGATGTCTTTGTTGTGGAGTTTCGCGTCCTTCATCGTCATAATGAGGGAGGAGAGGGCGTCGTGGATGCTGCGGTGTTGTCGGAATCCGTCTTGTTGGTCGCTGAGAATACCGTGGGTTTCGGCGTATTTCGAGCCTGCATCTTTGATTAGTGCTGTCCATAGTTTGAGGAGGTTATTCATAAGGGCGATAGGGCGGTAGTTATCGAGGAGGGAGGGGTCGCCTTTTTTATGTAGCAGGCATGTTGTGCCGTGGCACCAATCGGGAGGGGTGTAGGATTTGTGGGCGAGGAGGGAGAGGAGAGAGAATAGGTCGGAGCGGGTCGCCGGTGGTAGGAATTTTAGTATTTCATTGGGGATACCGTCGGGGCCGGGGGCTTTGCCTGTGCATAGGGAGTTGAGCGTTTTATTGAAAGTGTCTCGGGTAATCATGTCGGCGAGGGTGAGGGAAGGGTCACCGCGGGGTTCGATGGTAAAGTTATCGGGGTTGTCGGGGAGTTCCCACGGGGGGGTGGGCAGTTCGTGGGGGGTAGCGCGGCCGAGTTCGTTGGCGAAGTGAGAGTGTACCGCGTCAACGATGGCGGAGGGAGAGGATGCGGTGGTTGTATCTGGTCGAGTAATACGATGGAGGGTGGAGGCGGTGCCGGTGGGGGGTAGGAGGCCGCTTTTAATTTTCAATCGGCGATGGGGGAGTTTGGGGCAGGTGTCGTAGGCCGTGTTGGCTCGAGTTTTTATTTTCTTAAGCTTATCTGTGGTGGTGGCGTGAAGGAGTTGGCGTATGCGTGCTTGGCATTGATGTTTGATGGCGACAGGAGAGAGATATTCAGTTGTGTTTAAGAGGGCTTGGGCGGAGGGGTGGGGGCCGTTGGTTTTACTGCATTTGCGGAGTTTGAGTATGTGAGTGCGTGTTGTCTTTGTAAGCCAAGTAGGGTCAAGGGACGCTTGGGGTGGGTGGGGTTTTTTGGCTGGGAGAAGAGGCCAAATTGTGGCTGCGTGGTCCATGTGTTGGGAGAGGAGTGTAGTGAATTGTGAGGCAAGGGTGTCGAGGGTGTCGGTGGAGG
>JAPMLY010003084.1:0-30760 GCA_026401115.1 Tetraselmis chui | reverse complement strand
TGGGAAGGGGGAGGAGGGAGGGGTTGAGGGAGGAGTGGGGGGGAGGTGACGCCGGTGTGGGGTTCGGCGATGGGGAGTGTGAGGGGGGCTTGTGTATTTGCATGGGGAGGAGGGAGGGGTGTGGGGGGGCGCGTGGAGGGGGGGATGGGGAGGTTTTCTTGCGGGAGGGGCGGGAGGGTTTGGCGATGCCGGCCTGGGGTGCGGGTTTGAGCGAGGAGTCGGTGGGGGGACGAGTGTAGGGGGGGAGTCCGCTTGGTCGGGGATGGGGGAGGTGGGAGGATGTGGGGGGGGTAGAGCAGGTGTGGGGGTGGGGGTAGTGGAAGGGTGGGGGGGTGTTGTGGTGTTGGGGGGAGGGGCACGAGAGGAGGTGGAGTCCACGGGTTCTGAGGAGTCTTCAGTGATGACGGGAAGGAGGGTAGGGGCTGTGGCGGGGGGAGGGTTGGTGGGGGGAGTTGTAAGGAAGGGGGAGGGGTGGGCGTGGTAGAAGGAAGTGGAGGCGGGGCAGGTGGAGGATAGTTGGATGTCGGGGAGGGAGGAAAGGTCGAGTGGGAGCTCATCATCGGCGTGTGTTTGGAATTTCGATGGCTCGAGGAGCCACTGGTCGGAGATGTGGTTGGTGTGGAGGTGGTTGGACCACTGCATAAGTAGGGAGGGGGGGTTGCGGTAGAGGGTGAATTGTTTCGTGTGTGTCAGAGGGGGTGGGGAGGGGGTGGTGGTGAAGATGGGGTCCGGTAGACGGGCCCTACCAAAGGTTGAGTAGTGGTGGGGGTGGATGGTGAGGGTGCAGGTTGATTGTGTGATTGCGCCTCTGTGCGTGAAGGTATGGTTGAGGGGGATAGTGACTGTGCCGTTGGTGGAGATTAGAATGCAGTACATGTTTGTAACAAGAGATACTTGAATGTTGGTGGTGATGGTGGGGGAGGTGGAGGGGTGGGAGCGGAAGTAGGAGCCATCTGGAAATTTTTTCAGTGATGTGTATGAAGAGAGGTTGAGGGGTTGGGGGGTAGGGGAGGTGGATGTGGTGGTGTGGTGGGTAGTGTATTCGTTTGTTGTTTGGTGTAATAGGGTGTATAGCCAGTGGGTGGGTGGAATGGAGCCATATGGGTTGATGCAAGGGAGAGAGAGTGAGTGGCGGGACTGGGTGAGGACAGTGGTGAGGAAGGTGTCAGCCCAGGAGGTGCCTTGAACGTGGCCTGTGACTGGGGGGGGTGTGATGGTGATGGTGTTAAGATGATGGTTGGGGGGTATAGGTTCGTGAAGGGAATATGAAAGGATGTGGAGGGATACAGGTCATGATTGTGAATGAATGGAGTTATTGGGCATGTGGAGGATATTCACCCATAGGGAGGAGGGGTCGTCCTCGATCGGGGTGGGAACGTCCACTGGCTGGAGGGCGTCCGCGAACTGGAGGATGAATTGAGCTGGCTCTGGGAGGTCCTCGAGCCTACATTGGGGTGGGTCGAGGGGGCTGATCCAGCAGAGGTGAGTGCGTGCGCGAGGCTGGAGGTGAGGAGGTCCTGCATGAGTGCGACGGTTTCTTGGCCGGTGATACCAGTGAACATGGGGGAGCGGACTTTCACGCACCGGCATGAGACCGCAGGGGCAGAGGCGTCTCGTAGGAATTGAATTATCTGCTGTCGTAGTTCTGTCAGGAGAGTGGGGGAGGAGGCTGTGAAGGGGGGTGCTGGACCGTCCGAGTGGAGTTCACGTTGGCGTGAAGCCCGCTGGTACAGAAGGCCGACCGCGACACAAGAGGTGGGAAGAACAAGGCGTATTTCCTGAAAGCCCGAACGAAGCTCGAAAGACAAGGGTGTGGTGTCGTCGCATTTAGGGGCTGTCGGGTGGAGGGTGCGGGTGGAGTTCGCAGTCCATCGTGTGTGATGGGCGAGTTCCCGACCAATTATATTTTTAATACGATGGGGGAGGTCGGCGAGGCTGCGGATGCTCTCGAGGAGCCATTGGCGGGCCACTGTGCAGGCCGACGCGATCGGATCGGGGTGTGATGGGTCCGGATGGAAGACGCCGTGAATCCAAAAGCGAGCAAGGTGGGAGGGGGTGGTCGAGTACTCGCCTGTGAGGAGGGTGGAGTCGATCATGCGGGTGGAGAAGTCATCGGCCCTGCCAAGGTCCTTGGTTGACCGGGGGGCAGCCAGGACCAGGGGGGTTTGGAGGCCACGACGAATAGGGGAGGGATCGAGGGCTGTTCCCAAGTTCTGTCGGACATGGGACAGTTGGGGGACGGTGAGGAGCGGGGCTAGCGGGTGGCCCACGAGTTGGTTCCGGGGATCGCAGAGGTCCGTGTAGCGCACGCGGTCCTGGGGGTCCCGCAAAAGCGCCTGCTTGTAGGTGGGGGGGGGGGGGTAGGGGTCGAGGACATATCGTTCGAGCTTGATTCCGATTGGGGAAGATAATCATGGAGGTTAGTTGAGGATTTGCGAGTGGGTTTCCGAGTGGGTTGCGTGTGTTGGCGGCACACGACCAGGCCCGATGGGACCTGGATTTGGTGGGAGTCGGCGGCGGACAGGGACGTCCGGACGCTCGGAGGGGCGCGGTGTGGCGCGCCGCTGTCCGGGGTTGCTTTTTGTAAGCGATGGGTGTGATTGATCCTTCGTAGTACTATGGCGGGTACATGTTCGGATTTCGATGTGGGTGGCGCGAGAGCTGTCGAGGAGATGGAATTCAAATCCCAGAAAGCTGCGCCTTTGAGTGTGTACCGTCTGGTGTCGCTACCGATCCACTGACCTTGGTGAGCTATGATCGGGTGGGGAGAGGTGTATGGTGCACGTTGTTCAACGGCCCTGTCCACCAGTCTGTCGCTCATTGGGAGGCCAGGCCCAGAGCTACCGACCCATCCCCGTTATGTGGTTCAGTAGTACTTTAGTAGTACTTTGGATCTTTTTACTCTCTTTAGTGACGGTAGGATGTCATTTTTCAGCGCCTACACATGTATGACCGTCAACATCCGAAATTGATGCATCACCGGCGCCCTCTGGTGCTCAGGCAACGCCCTCTCCCTTGCCAACATTGCCCTTCTTGCATCCCGCCTCCAAACTCAATTCATTACCACCAACTCCATCCCGGCTCCCATCCCCTCCATAGGCTCCTCGGACACTTACCGCGTCATGGGGGTCGAACTTAACACTTCCCTCACCTTCACTAAACACTGGCACGAACTAAGACGTACTACCGCGTCCCTCATCACCTTCCCACTAACACAATCCCGCAGAATCAGGGTCATCCGTGGACTCCTTATCGGCAAACACTTCACCCTCCAGCTCGGCCTCTTCACCGATTCCCAACTCGACACCCTCGAAGGACAAATATGCCGCGCACTCCGCTCCGCCGTCTCCTCGGTACGCAACCTCCCCCGCACCGCCCTCCACCGCCATACCTTGGACCTAGGATACGGCCTCCCCTCCCTCAAAGCCCACGCAGCACAACTCACGGTTTACCACATACATAAAATCATGAACAACCCAGGATATCGAGGCCAAATGGCCCGAGCACACATTCGCACCGTCTCCACCACATACTCCCACTGGCCCACTGAATCCATCATGTGAGGCCACTCCACCCCACCCACACTCAAATGCCTAGTGAGAGCCCAACGCGACGCGGGCACTCTGTTTCACAACATTCCTCCACTCTCCCTCACCAACCCCATTGCCTCCACAATCCGCGCCCACTTCACCCGACAAGACAACAACGTCCTTGCCTCACTCCGAGACAACGCAACACACATCACCGATCTTCACACATACAAACATGCATATTGTGACAGTCTCCCCGCAAAACACACGCCTCCCTCCTCCCCCGCCTAACTCCCCTCTGAAATAATAACATAACCACATGGCCACAAGTCCTCCTCCGCGCCACCTCATCCTCCTTCATCCTCAAATCCTGCAAATCCATCTCCACCCTCACGGGGTCCACCACCCCACTTTCAATCCCCATCCGCCTTCTCGCTGCAATCCTCATCGAGCCCCTCGATACTATCCACAACCGCTTGCCCATCACAAACCTCACCCCCAAACAAGCACCCCCCCCCCACCACTATCCACCCCTCCCGGATTCCCCTCCTTTCCCCACACCTCCCCCGCTCCCCGCCCTCCCTCTCTTCCGGCATCCACACCTCACACACCAGCACCCCCCCCCCCCCCCCCACGGCACCCACCACACACATAGACACAGAATACCTTACCCCCTCGAACCACCACTACCCCCCCTGCGACGTTATGCGCATCATTTCCAAACACAAGGACACATAATACGGTCAAACTCAGTACATGGTCGAATGGGCCCCGGAACACCTCACGGAATGGGACATTCAGCTCCAACTCGACGACGGCTTCCACCTCATCCCCTACACCCCCATATCGGTATGCCTCCCCACCCCCTCCTCCACCGACTGCTCCATATGTCACGACCCACTGCACACAAACCCCACCTCCACATGCTGCACATGCCCGCATTTTGCCGTCCACTCCCAGTGCCGCCCCGCTCAGGGACCCGTCACATGGCAATGCGAGTGGTGTGCTCGCGGCCAACACCACGACCTCACCCACCTCCACGAGGTCCATTGTGCACCATGCCTACAACTACATGACACCATCAGTGAGACCCCCTCCGGCCCTACCGCCCTCACCGCATTTAACTCTGGCTATGTCCCCTCCACCACACCCATCCTTCCCATACCCGGTCCCCCTCCATGGACGCACCCCCTCACCACAGTTAACCACGACCCTATCCACCCCGACCTTGATATGCTCCCTACCGGTAAATTCACCATTCACACACACCCATCACTGCACGATACCACTTTACTCTGTACTCCCGACGGCCGCGCGGTCACCACCCTTAACGGCCCCCGCGTCCGCCACCTATTTCAACTCTTCCGCCCCGACCTCTTGAAGCATACGTTCGAAGGGGAGGTCTATCACCTCCTCACTCGTCTAGGCTTCCGCTCAGAAATCCGCTCACCCACACCTACCACCACCACCCGTTATAGATGGTCCACTAGAGAGGACCTCCTCACAGCTCTCCGCCACACATTCCACATCCAAACGGACCTCTACTCTGACCCCCTCAATAAATCACTCCACTCACACACCTACCACTCCCTGTTCCCCGAAGACATTATCTACTCATCCTGCGGCAGTAATGCCCCACACACATGGCACGGCACCAACATCTCTAACCCAGAATACGACCACGAATGCATGCGCCGCGCCATGGAACACGCAATCACCAGCGCACACCTCACAGCCTCTCACACCATCAGCGCAACCGTCCTCATACTCCCCCGATGTGAACACACACCATACCGCCACTCCAAATACATAAACTCCCCATACACCCACCACCTCTACACCCTCCCCAATGACGCAAACACCTTCCTACCCCCCGACCAACACACAGGCCACCCCACTCCCACTCCGTTCGGCACACGCTTGATGAACGAGATCTACCTCGTCGCCAACCCCCTCGCAATCTCCACCCTACCCTCACGCACAACCATGACCGCCCTACACAACACACTCGAATCAATCTACATCACACACCTCCCCACCCCACCATCACCGTCCCACCTCCACACCACTTCGATAACTACTCAACCCACTCCGCAGGCATCTACCATTTCCCCCCCGACCCCTCCCACCCCATTTATTATCAACTCCCGGTACGCACGAAACTAACATAAGGCTAGGGATCACCCGGATTTTCTCGATGTTGATGGTAGTGATGGTTCGGCTTCTCGATGTTGATGGGAGTGATAGTTCAATTTTCCGATGTGGAATGACAGTGATAATGCAAATACCGATAATTGCCATCGCGAGTTTTATTCTAGTCAATGACCGATGGGGACTCGCATTGACATGGGATATATTGATGGCAACGATGTGCAAAGGCAAATATATTGCCGGCTGATATTTTGGTTACATGAATTATTGCTATCAGCGATAATTATCGGCATCGACATTGCCTTCGGCGCCAACCATCATCATCAACATCAGCATGTTCGATGTCGACATCTTTAGCATTGCCATCAATGTAATCAATCGTGCACACAGATATGGCAGATCCACAAAGTACTACAATACTCTAGAATTAGCTGGTACGTATCCCATACAATCTATCCCATACAAAGTGGCAAACCCTCAATTCCCACACCCCACTCTTCCCAATGCGAACGTGCTCAAGCATTTCGCATTGGGGGTTTTGGCAGCGCGCCATGCCCTCGTTGGCATGACGCAAAAAGGTAGTCAGCGGGGTGTAGTCCTATCATCGGGAGATAAATGGGAAATGACAAGCGTTAAAATCTTTCGGCAAATGTGCGATTACATTATCGTTTTTAATGAATATTATATTTTAACAGCCTTTTTCTGTGCCTACTCAACGATCCTAATGCTTTCGTTCTAGGACATTCTAAGCTAACAAAACGACGAATGTAATTTCTAATTACTTCAAAACTAAGGATGTTTCTTCAGCTCCTTCAACTTCATTCTTGATCTTCACGACTCCACGCTTCGTGTCACCTGTCGACAAGATATGAATAAAATAACAAGCAAAGGTCACAACATGGACGGATAAGAACAATTGCGAACTAACAACACACTGACATGCGGAACATCACAACAAAACATAAGCAACAATCTCATTCTCACTTAGTTAAGACGACAAAAACTGCGCCCACATAAGGAATTTCTTTCAAGAAATTGTAGTGGATACCACCGCCAAGCAGATGAACATGGAGAGACCCCATAGGTCTACCCTGAGAGAAATGAGGCATGCAAAAGCACATACACCGCCCACTTAAAGAATACTGTCCGAAAACGAAGCAAACATCACATTGAACACAGCTTTGGGCAGCAAATAACCACATCATCATAACAATAATACTGCTTAATACCATAACCCACAGCATCACACAGACTATTCTCAGCTTCATCAACAAGATGGGGGGACAATCGTCCCGATCGTCCCGATCCAACAAAACACAAACCGCATTTCATTGAGTGTGAAACAAATAATTATGTAAAGAGTCAATTAATGAAGTAAATCCGACAACTTAATACTGAGGGTAATGGATGTGCACCGTTGAAAATTACTGACGGGTCTGAAAGTTGGTGGCATCTCGCTGACGATAGTCACCTACCCTCACGAGTTGAAGTATGCTTTTTACAAGGCTGCGGTTGGAGATCCGTGTCGAAACTTAGTAATTTGTACCTAATAATAAAATACAAACCATCTCAGCCATCGCATTTCGGCACGGACGTCGGATAATGAGGTGAGAATAATTCAACGCGACGACTGGACGTACTTGAATGCACAAGGAGGAGGGGGAGCGGGGGAGACACAAGTTGCGGACATACCTTTGAAACACTTGCTTTGGGCTTGGTCTTTATATTGCGCGACTTCCCGACTTGCTGCTCCTTTCCGGTTCGCAACGCGTACCTGCGCAAAACAACAACGTGTTTGCACACATCGTAATAAATAAATTGATACGTGCAAGCACGAGCAGGGATGGGCAAGCAGCAGCCTATAGCTACCACTTCTAAGTGACGAGACCTTGCACCGGCGAGAAGAAGTGGTGATGGGCGCAAAACACACTCCACCGGATCGTTTATTCACGTATTTTACTGCATACCCAGGTAAGCGGGCAGAGTGACAACTGCAAGCTAACGGGGGAGGAGTTAGTTGCCCCGGGAAAACAGCACTTGGATAAAGTCGCTATACCGGTGCATGGTACCTCATCAGGTCAGCGGCCGGCGATCGGACACAGCGCGCTGCGCCGCTGAAATACATGGTTACGGGAGTGTGGCGAAACGAAACTTTATAAATGCACTTACCTAGCAGTTTCGCCGGGCTGCATCAAGGTTGAATAACAAGAAACATCGTCAATCACCGAATAATATCATCGTGGTGGAGAAACTTGGACGAGTCATCGCAACCCGATGGACAAGCAGTACGGCGGAAGTAGTGGCAATCAAAGCGCAAAACCTCGCAGTCGCGAAAAGCTGTCCGGAAATTTTGAAGTGTCTGGATTGTTTTTGGTCGCTATCCATATTAAATACATGCCACGAGCCGAGGAAAAGACGGTGACTGCGTGACTGGAGTGGGTGTAGCCTACGATCCCCCCGTACTTTGAATCAATGTATATTGAATTATTGATCCATGCCTCGATGCTTCTGTAGTATCAAAGATTGCATGTTGCCTCGTTGGCAGCATGAGCAGACGAAAATACTGCCAGATGTGCGGGAATCCAAATCATCAAATACTGATTAGCTGTCGGACGGTACGATAGCTTGCTAGATCGCGATTGACGAGCCCATGAACAGACGCCCATTCGTGACAAGTGTCGTTTCCCAGCCGCACACACAACTGTCAATCATAGAGAATGTACGTAAAGTACTAGAGAAATGGCGCGAAGTGAAACAAAGACACGCGCCTTTTCAGCAATCAGATATCTAATTTAATGAATAAGAACGCATACTTCTGAAAAATCAAATGAACTACTCAACACATGTAGTTGAAATTCAACTATAATTGAGATAAATTATTGGAAAACACTAAATTTAAATGTGACATGTTTTTAAAAATCTTAAAGAAGTATTTTATGACGCATTCTGATAAAACTTGTAAATGACATTGACGCAATGAAATCTAACAATTATTGACATGAGTCTTGATTGTTAATAGTGGTTTAATTACATGCATACGTTTAATTTCAAAATAATTCGGAACAGGCACATCAAAAAAATAGTACACTACGTGCATCAGTTGAAACTCAAGAAGGTTCAAGTACAAACAAGTAATGGTAAAAATGATTACAAGAAGTACTATAGGAAAAAGAAATGGTACCCGTAGCAGTCATGATTCCTGATATTTAGAACGACAATATCCCATATATTGTGTATACGCGCTGAAGTACTGAATTTGACTTTAAAGAAATGTATATATATCGGGAATTATCGATATAAATGGTACTCGTTAACTATAACTATCATGCGGCCATCAATGGTAAGGCCTCACCCATCACCACACCATCGATAGCACAAGGACTGCCATCATCATTCCATCGACTGCAAGCGAATGAATTATTGTCATCCCCGATATCCAAAAACATAAACATTGCCATCCCCGATATTCATAAAGAGTCATCGAGTTGCCATCAATGGCACATGCGTCCGTATCGATGGCACCATCTGATGGCAATATTTGCTTGATGACAATAACATCGAAAAATCATCGATGGCTGATCCCTAGCCTTAAACTAACATACTCCCCCACCAGAGGTACTCTTGCTTGGAACTGGAAGGAGTTTGTATACACTGACGGTTCTAGAGAGGGAAGCTCCTCCCCCCTCGGAGCATCCGCCACCCACCCCGCCTCGGACACCCGCATCGAAATCCTGGTGACCTCTACCCCTCCCTTGCACACCATCAATCGCGCTGAACTAGCTGGCATGGCATAGGCCTCCAACTAGGCCATACCCATCTCCTTACTGACAGTGCGTGCTCCCTCCGCCTCATACAAGGCTACTTGAACTGCCCATCCGCTTACATGCACAACATCCACCGCGACACACTCCTCTCCATCACGCACACCCTCAAATCCGGTGCGACGCAGACATCCGCACACACCTCGGCAAAATTAAAGCACACAACCACTCACTAGGAATCGACCTCGCAGACACACTAGCCAGCCGAGTTGCAGACGGACACCCACCCGACACATCATACACCACAGGTTCATACGTGTTTATAGGCCACTGGACCTGGCCATACACCTACAAACCCTAGGGGAACCCATACCCTACATATACACCAGCCTCAAAACTGACGCTCACACTCACAGTACCAAACACACACACACACACCCCTCTCACAAACATCCAAACACGGTACCCACCTCGCCCGCGCCGCGGAGGACGGCGCAGACTTCATTTCCCACAAAAAGCACATGACACTCACCAACATCCAATTCACCCACAAGCCAGAATTCATGTGGGGAGTCCACAACACCCGCATACTCACCCATAACCCCACCCTACGCTGCCCCCTATGTGGCCAATTCACTAGCAACGGCCACATGGCCGGTAACTGCCCAACCATGTCTGGCCTAAGACAGGACCGCCACAAGGGCGCGCTACAACTCCTACTCTCCCTCCTGGAACGTCACAACGGCGGACGATGGGAAACAATCACGGCAGACTTCGGTAACAAACCCATCAAATCATTTACTTCCCCCATACCCACCCACACCCCCCTTAACTGCCATCCACCTCACCCCACCCACATGCCCACCCGCCTTGTTGCTGCTGGCGAAAGTCCCTCGCCCGGCTCCCTAACCTCATGCCCCGCCATCCCCCCCCCCGAGATTCTTCCCCCCGCGCTACGACCCCCTGCGCACAAACTCGACTCTATCCGCCTCCTCGAACCTCGTTTCGTCGGTCACACGAACGGTCGCCGCAGATACTCATCCATTAAAAAGATTCAGATAGGGGAGTGGAAGTACTGCACGGACCACAACCTCTCCCACACAACCCAACTTATACATGCCAAATACACAGACCTCGCAAATACCAACAGCAGCCACTGACCATGTACCGAGGTAGACATCCTCCCCATCGTCATGAGCCGCAAGGGTACACCGCACACATCCACCATCACGAGTCTTACCTCTCTACTCACACTCCGCACAGACCCTCCGGACAAACTCATCTCCAAAACACGACTCGATACGTCTCGCATCTTTGCACAACTCCACACGCACACTGTCCAATGGCTACATCATCTCCTACTTGTATACCGCATCAAATCCCGCTCGACCTCTCGCCGCGCCTCCACACACCACACCTTCGCATTCTCCTAATTGCACGCCGCCATCGCCCCGCACCGCACACACCCCGGGGGAGAGTAAAACCCCCGAACACCCTTGGAGAGGTTGGATATATGTGGTTCACGGTCTAGCCCTGACTTGTAAGTTCCTTGTATGGCATAGTTGGGAGGGCCCAAAGACAGCAACCGGCGCATACGGTATTTGGTGTAAACCGGCGCATACGGTACATGTTGTAAACAAGTTCAATTTCAATTTCAATAGATACCGCTCAGCGGTCAAGTCCGGTTTTCCTATCCACATAATTCCCTTCCACCGCGGAAGAGAAACAACATACAATTAGTGCTATCGCAAACTCCGATCGCCTTTCTAAGGGACATACTTGCTAGTCCTCTTCTCTTCCGTACCCACTATTGGCAGTCGGAGACATCCCACCGTGGGCATTTCCCGCCGGGGCTTAGGTCGAGGCTCGAATCCCAGTGTTGTGAGGTGCTACTTTGGTTAGGCTACGTTGGCAACCTTAGACTAATATTAGAATCTAATCTCTGGATCTAATTATACAACGTAGAGAGAATTAATAAGATTGTCTTAGGAACATGGTTACTTACAATTTGGGTGTGGCGTAAATCGGGTCCGTACCGGTGTGGGTTCTCTCCCATGGCATGTCAATCTTCAAATGTCCACGCCTAGTGTTATAGAAACAATGTTAGAACATGTAGCTTGTGCTGTGCAACCTACTAACTAAACCCAACTATTACTAGCGCTACAGATTATCTAAGATTGTCTCTACCGTCTTATCTAAAATTGTCGCACAAGCTCATGGAGGTATCTAGAAGAAAACTATGTAGAAGAGAAACTCATAGTAACTTTGTACTGTCCTGAAAGTACGGCGATACAATGGTACTGCCGTGATGACAATAAAATAAGAATCACTAAATATCGGTAAATATATCTAAGATATACGTACCACTCAGAGGAAATGAATAATGTCATATGCTAGCACTTATATCGTGGACTCGGATATGATACTCTCCCCTCCTAAAGCACCAACGTCCGCGTTGTGCAACACTCAAGATCTTGGTGTCTAAGGGGTTCTTGCAGGCTGGCAGTTGTGAAATCTGACAAAGTCATGGGTCGCAGAAAAGTCTCGATAGACATGTGTTCGAAGAAATTCGGAAAGTATGTCCAAATGGTCGACTCCTCGCATTAACTCCCAAGTGTCCTCACTAGGCACTCTGAAAGGTGCCGCCCAACGAACCTTGAAGAAAAGTATAGTGCCATTGGAGTTGAAGGCCACGTCGATTAGTCGGTCGACCTCAAATCGCTTCGCACCATGCACAACCGGAATTCATTGCGCACCACGCACAACCGGAATTCATTGCGCACCACGCACAACCGGAATTCATCGGCCTATTATATTTGTGTCTCAATTCCATTTTTCCAATAGACTGGCGGGTACAACATAATGAATCTGTACTCCAAGGGGTAGTTAAAGCCGAAACGCAACCGGGGAAACCTCCTCCGTAATGATAAATGGGCCAATGTAGCTATCGCGTAGTTTAGAATATGGCTGATGCATAAATTGTAAGTTTGCCGCCTTGAGTTTAACCTTGTTGCCAATTGTGAAAGGTATTTGTAGCCGGTGCCGATTTGCGGATTCTTGCATAAGCGCTTGGGCTACATTGACGCAGTCGTGGACAAATCTGTGCATTTCAACCGGAAACTTCACTTCCTCCGGTAAAGTACGGCTGGGCTCGTTGTTCATAAAATGTAGCTGTCGTTGGAGATGTCGGCTCGAATCCCAGTGTCGCCTTTAATTGAGATATAGTCGTCGACGTAGAAAACGCTGCGCCACCGCGATGATATGAGCCTCAAAAGTGTGACTTGGCCGCCCTCCCGAGCTTGACATCGTCCATATATCTCTGTATATAGCGATAGAATATGAAACTCAGCGTTGACATTCACGTACCACTCCAAAATATTCTTATATATTTCCATCCGTGACTTTGTAAAAAATGTAATTTCTATAGTTTCTCACAAAGACACCAATGCATCACATGCACTGCCAGCGTTTCTAAGTATGTATCGCGGATTCTACATAAAGAGACGATACGAAAGTACGTGTTGTATTATCGACAACAATTCAATGAGTTACACAATAAAATATAGAATGCAGTGTACATAGCGTGGGTAATAGCGTTGACTCAGTCGTCGCGTGATGCGCATTAGCCGCCGCGGAAGTCTCCATCAGTCGCGTCTTGTCGCAATTGTTGCAGTGCCGCCGGTAGACTAGCCACTACTTGTCTTGTTCCAATCGTTACAAACGCAAGTGCGTTTATTGGGGTGTTGCTTGACAACATATCGTTGGCGTGCATTGGTTGACTACCGCCCATCATTGCATCGCGCGTGCGGTCCCATAATGTATTTATTGCAATTTAGTGCGGCTACACAGTTCCTTAGTCATATGTCTCAAAGACAGTACCAAGTGAATTTTCCATATTAAGCAATTTATGTAAATTATCGTCGCAATATGTTTCTTGAGGCTGTCGAATCGGCTATGCATCACCCATCTTTCAGATGGCATGCGACATTGGTGGTCGCTTAGCCCATGCTGCAAAAAGGCCCATGCTGGACGACCACAACGGTATGCCACCCACAAGGGTTGCTGTGTTCGACACGACTTTTCGCTAAGCGGTTGATGTCGACTTTGATGTTGCTTTTGTTGTAAGAATTGCAATGCTACTATAGAGAAACAAGTGGTTCTTCCTTTGCAATCGCTACAAACACCAGCCGACGCGCTGCCCTCGTCGACGCCTTTCTTCCGGCGGGGACCTTTTGCTTTTGGCCAGTCGACGCCTTTTGGCCGTAACGGTGCGACAATTGGGATGACGCAATGGATGGCTCAAAACGCGACCGGTCGCGCTGTCGAGTCTCGCAGCCCCCCTCAGCAGCAGCTCCCACCACAACCCCCATATGGCGGATGTTGATAGCGGATAACATCACGTTGATGTCGAAGATGGAGGCTCTCGAGGCCGAGGATGCAAGACTTAAGAGCGAAAGGTCTAAATTGAAGAAGCAGTTTGCACGGGAGCGCTATCAACTGAGGGAGGAGAGGAAAATGCTTAAGCGGGTGCAATCTTCGTTGGTTGAGGGGATCGAGGCTGCAGCGCAGTTAGCCGCCGCCGAGGCTCAAGAGCTGTCGCAGACGATCCGGACCACCTGTCCCGCTTTGGAAGAAGCCCGGAAGAGCTTGAAGGAGCTTGAAGATCAGGTTGCTTTTGGCAATACGGTTCCGGGGCGTAATATCAAACTCGAAAATCAGAGTCGGTGGACGATCGCGAAGGATGCCGACAACTTGGCGCAAATTTTCTCCGACAGCTTTGGCGACGACTTGACGAAGAGCAGCGCAACTGAGGAGGAGGTTACAGAGTCGACCGTCAACGAGGATTAAGCAACGTCTCCTTCGACAATGCTCGGGGCGTTTTTGCGGAAGCACCTATCGCATCTGGAATTGAAGAGTACTCTTCCCAGGGGCGCCCTTCGCAAGATCGACAAATAAATAGCTGACTGCATCACGGAGCAGTTCGACGAGACTTCTGTAGACCTCTTCCTTCACACGAAGGACAGCATCCGGGCTACAAGACAATCCTGAATATTCCCTCTTGTAAGCAAGGAGCGGAGGGCCTCGTGAGGGCAGTGCTACCTAACGGCACAAAGTTCCCCAAGCTCAAGTCGACATTAGCTCTACGGCGGAAGTTGGCGCAACTGAGGGAGGAGCTCGGCGTAGATACCCGGGTGCATTAGGCTGCGATGAGTGACGCGAAGGCTATTTTGACCACGCGCATTCGTTGGCAGGTGGCTAACAAGAAGGACAATATCATTCCCGGACCGATAACAAGGTGCTGATTTAGCTGCTCGGCAACGCGTGCGGCATCTTCAATAAGAATAAAGTGTAGGGGACATCCATCGTGTTGGAGGCGATCTACACCACCTCCGGTCCAGAGGATGCCTCAACTGTCGACAAAATTCCACACGGGAGTGGAGGCAATAGCGTCGAGAACTACACTCCCCTTGTTTTTTTTTTGGGGGGGGGGGGGCGTCAAGTACAAGCACATCGAGGAGAAGCTCCCGACGCTCGCAACTGTGGTGTCGGAACTCATGTCCGAGCATGGAGGTGGATGGCGTAAAGTACACTTTTAAAGTTACTTTTGGAGGTAAGCCGCCGGTCATGCGTCATAGATGTGATATCTGTCGTTTAAGTGCATTTTACTGAAAACTTTCAGTCACACTCTTTCATGCTAAGCTTTGGTGTCCTGCTGAGGTATTGAGTTGTTATATGGCCTCTTCATGTATTCTCCATATCATTTTATGTTTGCTCGTTGACGTGCTTTTTCTGTCGTGTTAATTGCACATTATGGTATTTTTTCGGAAAATGTCATTAAAGCGACGGTGTTATGGTGCAAAGCATTTTACTAAAACCTTTCACTCACACTCTTTCATGCTAAGTTTTGGTTTTTTGTGTCAGATCCTATGTTGTGAGTTGTGACAAGGCATTTTCATGTATTCCCCATATCATTTCTATTTGCTCGTAAATGTGCTTTTCTATCGTTTTGACTGCACATTGTGTTGTTTTCTGAAAATGTCATTAAAGCGACGCTGTGATGGTATCAAGCATTTTACTAAAACATTCAGTCACACTCATACATGATAAGTTTTGGTGTCCCACTGAGGTCCCGAGTTGTCACATGGCCCCTTTATGAATTCCCTATGTCATTATCTGCTGGCTCGTAAATGTTTTTTCGGAGCGCATATCTATGACAAGTGACCTGAAGCTCTTGAGCAGCATTATTGGCCTCAATGGTTGCTCTAGTAGCTTCCCTGGTATATATTGTAAGATAAAGAAAGCGCAAATGAAGTTAAAGGTTGTTGAGAGCTATGCGACTGCGGGGTCGGAAGTTGCGGATCGCATGGGACCCAGAACGATGGAGGAGCAAATTCAACTTGCTCACACGCCTCTGAGGCTAAGTGACAGCCACCACACAGCCTAAGCTTCTGACTGTGAGGGTGAGGGCTGCTCGTCTTACGTTTGCCCTATATGCATAAAGTCCATCGGGACTCAGCACAAGGAGCTCAACAGGCTTTCCCTCTAACGGAAGACCGAATCGGGGCCCGATGACTACGGCTTAGCGGCGAGGACCAAGGTCAACGCTCAGCATTTGGGCACCATGTTGAGCCCCATGTTCGACCCGCCGATCCAGAACTGTATTTTTGACATTCTGCACTGCAAGCTGCGCATCGTCCCACATATTTTCAAATGGACGGTGACGCCGAACATTGATGTTGAAAAGCTAGAAAAGGTGAGACCTAACAGACCTTGCATTTGCTAATATTTCCTTGCTAGCTTTGCTATCATTTAATTTCAGTTAAATGTGTATTCATTTCAATGAAGCTTCATTCAAATGTTAGTGCGTTGAAATTCATCTACTAACTCTGGGCAAATTCGATGTGTAAGTCCTGATTTGGATTGAGGAGCGCATGAAAATCAAGCTCGACGCCGGGACGCAAGCATGCCACAGGGGATCCAAAGGTGGGTCGTCTTTGTAAGCAGAGTCGTGACCGGGGGAGCTTTGCTCTACACTCATTGACTTCTCTCGTGAGTTCATGGACCTGGTGTATGCTGATCCCAACAGCGCCATGTGCCAGTGGTCGAAGTACGTGTGGAATGCCTTATGCTAATGGAACCATCTCATCGGACAGGGCTGCGCAAATGACCACGCGTCTCGCGACCAACATGCAAAAGCCGTCCGGGTGCAGGCGGAGCGTTTTATGCGCGCCTTCTTGCTGCGAAGCTTGCCCAAGCACGTGACAATGTACATGCATATTATGCGTTGCCACTGTCACGAGCTCATCGAGCTGCATGGCTCCCATGACAAGTTCAGCAGCCAAGGCGCAGAGGCGATTCACCAGGAGACACGCTTCACTGCGCTGAAACGCAGCAACATGCATCTTGATAGCGTTGCAAAGCAGACGTTTTGCTATGTGCGTTTGTACCATGATCTGATCGCCCGGAAGGCTTACCCAATAGGTGGCTTAAGACCCGCCATCTAAGTGTTGGTCGCAGCAAAGCTTATGCTGAGATCAACGAAGCCATGGTTACATACGCAAAACAGCACATGGAAAGCTTTGGGGTGGAGTATGGTGAAGACCTCCAGAGAATTCTGCCCTTGGAGGAGGCGCCCGCCGGCGGCGCAGCGGCGGCGGCCCCGGAGGGGGGTGCGCTCGCAGGCCCGTCGGCATCCCCTCACCTCCCCGTGGTGGGCGCTGGAAACCCCGTAGCCGTGCCAGGCTTGGCACGGTAGGGGGCTAAGAGGGCCGACAGCTCGATCCGCAGGATCACCAGCTGTCAGGAAAGCCCTGTACAGCGGGCTTTTGAAAAAAATAATTTCTGTGCGATACCAGCACCAAGATCTCCCGCTCATCTCGTCCGATATGTTTTTTCGCATACAGGTACTCCTGAATACATACCTACTTTGAGGGGTGGCGGGGCCTGTACTACGGCAGCGTTTGATGGCGATGAGGGTACGGCCGTATCAGCGGTGGGAGGCGGGTGTTGGAGCTAGTGGTGGCCAGCCGGGAAGCAGCGCCAAGAAAGGGCGCTCGCTAGCCGTCGACCAGCCCAATGCCAATCGAACCTTACCGAGGGGTGAGGCAAGACATGGCACAGACCGGTGGCCAGTCGCAGACGGAGGAGCGGCTATGTGAGGCGGCGGCGATCCTCAGGATCAGCCGCCGCCGGAAAGCCATGTACTGAGGGTTTTTTTCGGAAACTAAAATAATGTCCGTACCCGGCGTCGAGCTAGTTGGGGAGGAACACATGGGTAGGGCGCTCACTAGCGAGCCGCCACGTCGACAAGCGTCATCTCCCCGGGGGAGGAGTTAGCTGGGGCGGCAAAAAGGACGGTCGCGACGGGAGGAGCGACACGATCTGGCACGGAGGGTTTTGTTTAATTCCGGGCGCCCGCGGCCCGCCGGATCCGGCTACGGTGACCTGCCCCCCCCCCCCCCTCTTCGACACCCACTACCCCGACAGATCTTCAAAATCCTAGGATTCCTTGAGCGTGGGCCCGAGTGAGCGCGTAGGCCCCCGCTCAAGAAGGGCTGCTCGGTGGACCCGCGATCAGAGGGGGGAGGGTACGGCCACAGGCCGGAAAACCGACAGGTACCCGGGTACTAGACAGAGAAAAAACCGGAAAAAAGAGCGGGGAAAATTCAGGCGCGGAGGCAGGAGCGCCCATTTTTTCTATGTGTTTGTGTGTCTCGGTCCCCCCCACCTGCCCTCGAGGTGACGGGGGACCTCGACAAGGAGGACCGTCGCGTCGGTGGACGCGACAAGACCTTGGGGCGGGGTTTACGGGATGGGGCGGCGGGATCGACGAGCGACCGCGCGAGGAGAGGTTTTTGCCAACCTTTCCCCTCCTACCTTCGGCAAGACCGATGTGGAGAGATGGAAGATGTATTGATATTAAATGTTAGAAGGAGAATGTAAACAAACAAAGGGATTTGTCAAATGGTTTTGTCACCTCCCTCCAATGCAATGGTGCCTTGGGAGAATGGGTGGTACCGTACGTGCACCACAAAAACGTGTGGTACGGATGAAGATTTTGATTAAATGCAAATTCATTCGACATCGCTTGATATATCAAGGATGTGCTCTAAGTCGCGTGAAATGCACTAAGAGTCGACCACCTTGATTGTTGTGCACATGTCCGACCAGCGGCGACCAAAGCTAGCTTGTACTCCACTTCAAACTCACCAACGCTAGCTATCGGTAACCAAGGGGGTTTACGTTTTACGTGTCGTCGTGGAAGGTTTGCGGTTGAGAGAGCAAGGCGCGATTACGGCGGGTAGCGACATCCCTAAAGGTCTAGGCGAAGTCACGCGGGAGCTAGTTCATAGGCTGGTCCGCCGTCCCTCCCGAACGCCGACCGGCCTAGGCCGGTCAGCACCCCGGTTCGGTGGGAGCGGGCCGTGCATCGTGAAGGTCGAGCAGCAGTTTAGTTTTGCATTTCTCGACAAGTGGATTTATTTTTAGATCTGTTTTTCTTGATTACAAAATTATTACGCTGTTACTGCTTAGGCGGGGGGACTGTGGCAATTACTGCGGTTGCTTACAGTTTTTTAACTCCCGAGGAACGTCGACACACATTGCAGATAGGTGTGTCGATAGGTGTACCTGGTCGAAGAGACCCGGGCCCAACTTGCTAATAAGTCCTGAATGGCGAAGTAGAGTGGCTCGAGAGACAACAGTCGGTCCAGTTTGCCGGCACATGTTGTGAACAATTTCAAATTTCAAATTTCAAATTTTGCCCTTGGAGGATGCCATGCTGGACGGAGACGACCGGTACAAGCAATAGAGCGAAGGCGGTCTCGACCCAGAGAGCGACGACGACTCAGATTCTTACTCATACGACAAGATCGACGCCCAACTCCTTCATCTTGCACGGTAAGCACTTTGGATGTACATGCTTGATGTGTGTAGTCTCTGCTATTGTGTCCTCGTGCCTCTGCATGACATGCTTTAGGTTAAGGCGAATTGTGCATGATTTTTGCATCATTACATGGCACAACCATCATTATATTTACATTTAACTCTTTCACACAATAAATTGTCCCAGCCCCCCCCCCCAATTTTTTTTTAATACAACAAATAAACCCAATGCAGTGCATGTGAGGGGGGGTGATTGTTGCTAAGGTGTATGCACAAAACAAGCGAAGGTAAATGCTCTAATAACAGCCTATGTTGAATGCTTAAAACAAGCTAATGTAAATGCTGAAATAAAAACTGCTGAGGTGAATGCTAAAAACATGCTAACGTATATGCCCCAAAAATGATGACTGCGAAGGTAAATGCTAAAAAACATGTTAAGGTGAATGCTCAAAATAGTGCTCATGTAAATGCTCCAAAAGATGCTAAGCTGAATGCTCAGCAAATAAGACCCGCTAAGGCGAATTCCTAAAACATTATAGGTGAAATGCACAATAAAATCTGCTAAGGTGAACGCTTCGAATATGCTACAGAAAATGCTTAAAACTTCTGCTGAGGTGATTACTCAAAAACCTGCAAAGGTGACGAATGCTAAAAAACATGCTAACGTAAAAGCTTTAAAAAACCTGCTAAGGTAAATGCTCTAAAACCAGCTATTGTGAATGCTAAAATCATTCATGCTAAAATCATGCTAAAGGAAATGCTAGAAACACTAATTGGTCAAAAAAACATGCGAAGGTGAATGCTCTGAAACATGCTAAAGTGAATGCTCAAAAAACCTGCTGCTAAGGTAAATGCTCAAAAACCAACAAAGATATATGCTCAAGAAAGTTTCCGAGGTGAATGCCAAAAAACGTGTTGAGGTAAAAACTCAAAGAAACAACTAAGGTAAATGCTCAAAAACGAGCTAAGGTAAATGCTTAAAACCTCTGATAACGTAAGTGCCTAAAAACCATGTAAGCTGAATGCTCAATGACCTGCTAAGGTAAATGCTCAAAAAAGCTTCCAAGGTGAATGCTAAAAAACATGCTAAGATAAAACCTCAAAAAATCTGCTAAGGCAAATGGTCAAAAATCTACTAAGGTAAATGCACAAAAAATGCTTGCCAAGAGAAACATGCTAAGGTGAATGCTGACAAAAATGCTTAAGTAATAAATGCTTAAAAAACCTGCTTGCTGAAAAAGTCATGCTAACGTGAATGCTCGAAAACACGCTAAAACAATTGCTCAAAAAATGTAATGCTAAGGTAAATGCTCTAAAACCAACTGAGGTATATGCTCAGAAAAGCTTCCAAGGTGAATGCTAAAAAACATGCTGAGATAAAAGCTCAAAAAACCTGCTAAGGCAGATGCTCAAAAACCTGCTAAGGTAAATGCTCAAAAAATGTGCTTGCCCAGAAAAACATGCTAAGGTGAATGCTCAAAAATATGCTAAGGCGAATGCTCAAGAAAACATGCTAACTTAAATGCTCAAAAACATGCTACGCTTTATGCTCTAATAAATCCTACTAGGTTGTATGCACAAAAACATGTTAAGGTTAATGCAAACATGCTTAGCAAACAATTCAATGTTAAATTATACGGACGCTGGTTTCAATTACAATATGTTTTTTACGATTGTTCTTACCGCTGCTTTAGATCCGTTCTTAACATTCTAGCACCGCGCTTGGACATGTCCTTTAGTCGCTTGCTCTTGCTGAGCGGAGCAAGGTCACCCTATTGCCTATGCCGTCTGACTGCTGACTTAAATGCCTCTACCTCAACGTCCCGGCCAAGAGCTTACATATGCCGTGTTCTTGCTGAATGTACCGGCAGCCTGCACCTATATTGCTGCTCCCACCGCGCCTGGGCGACTATCACCGGCGCCTCTATGCGAGCATCCGCTGCTTGTTGTGCCTCCTATGCATGTTGCTCTTGTTTTACTATGTCCACCGATGCGGAAACAATGGCTGCCATGCTCACAACCTTTATGCATTCTGTCTCTACCAAACCAGAAGGCCCTTTATCTACTACCCCCACCGGTTTCTTCTCCTTGCTGCAAGCTTTAGCCTCTACCACGTCTACTTCCTCCGAAGACACCACCGCTGTCCCTCCCTTTGTTACCAACTCAAATGAAACGAAGGAAACATTTCACTCCGTCGAATCCTCCACCCCCATCTTGCCCGCCACCGGCACTCCAGTTGAACCATGCAAACACGTTCATTATGGAAAGTAACTAACACGTACGTAGTTACAATTACTGTCACGCAAAATACGACATTCACAAGGACAACTAGTCCGAGGCGTGGTGTCGGGAGAAAAGAAGTGTGAGAGCTGAAGCCTAGCGACAACTTTGTACCGAATCAAACATGTTATCGGTATGTCCGATCTAGACATGTACTAATAATATCTAGAATAGCTTGCACTATCTATTTGCAACTGATAACTAGAAGGTACTACTTACAACACCCCCCCTGAAGGTAGCTACGGGTTGAAGCGTTGCATTGGGTCTGCGGCTCCTAGGATTGCACTTCGGTGTCTTGTCAATGCAGGTCTTGGTAGGGGTTTGGTTAATATGCCAGCCACCATTTGGTTAGTGGGGAGGTACCTAAACTGGATGGTTCCCTGCTCCACGTGGTCCTTGAGGGTGTACCACTTTAAACCGACGTCTTCAGTCTTCTCGCTGACCAAGGCAATTTGGGAGCACGCGATGGCGCTTTCGTTGTCCTCCCATATGGCGGTGGTTTCGGTGATGAGGGCGTTGAAGATCTCCCCCATAAGTTGCCGGAGGTGGAGTCCCTCCTTTGTGGCGTCAGCCGCAGAGTAATTCTCGGCTTCACAAGTGGATTGGGCCACAAGTATGTTGTTTGGACTTGTAGCTGATGGGCCCGCGTCCGAGGGTTAAGAGATAGCCCGAACGCGACTTGCGGGTTATGCTGTCGTTTGCCTAGTCAGCGTCGGCAAAGCATGTAAATTGGAGGCTGTGGTCCGTGCCCCCCCCCCCCCCAACGCCAAGCGCATGTCGATGGTGCCATGGAGGTATCGGAGTACCTTCTTTAGGGCATGCATGTGAGCGATCGTGGGGGATGCTTGCGCGGAGCCAAGGATACTCAACGCCGTGGAAGCATCGGGGCGCTTGCAAACGGCCGCGTACTAGAGACTGCCCATGAGGCTGGGGTACACGTCCTTTGCCACCCCGGAAAGGGGAGGGGGGGGGAGCCATGTGCGCAAAGCCGGCGAGGAAGCCGGGGTCCATAGGGAGGGACGATGCCTTAGAGTCTGTCATGCCGTACTTGGCGAGGATGTCAAGCATGTATTTGGACTAATCCAGCGAGATGGCGCATGCCGAACGGTCGCGGGTGATGTGCATGCCAAGTAGTTGGGAGAGGTCACCCAGATCCTTGATTTTTGAACCGTGCACCAAGTTGAGCCTTGAACGATGTAAGCCATTAGGCATCATTGCTGCTGCGGGAATGTCGTCCACGTAAAGTGCGATCATGGCGAAGACGTGACCGGCACGGAGGATGTAGATGCAGGGATGTGGGACGTATTGTTGCCACCCATTGTCGACAAGCCATGCACGAAGTAGCATGTTGAACTCGCGAGGGGACTGTTTCAGGCCGTAGAGGCAACGTTTGAGGTGACATACTTTGGATGTGCCATCAGAGAAGCCGAGGGGTTGGCGGATATAAACGTCCTCCTTGATGGGGGCGTAGAGGAGCGCAGTGTTGATGTCGAGTTGACACAGTTCAAGGTCGCGGGCGGCCGCGATGGCGAGGAAGAGGCGAAGGCTGGCCATGCGGATGACACGGGAGAACGTTTCCGTATAGTCGAGGCTAGCACGCTAGCTGCAACCTTTGGCGACGAACAATGCTTTGAAGCGAGGGACATAGCCCATATGGTATGACTTGACCTTGTAGATCCACATGTTGTTGACGACCACTCGTCGGGGGCAAGGTTGACGAGTTCCCAAGTGCCGCTGTCCATGACAGAGGAGTACTCTTGCTGCATAGAGGCTTGCCAATCTGAGGCTTGGGCGTTGGAGAGAGCAGCGCGGTAGGTTTTCTGTTACGCACAATCGCGGGCGGTCATGAGAGCGACGGTGGTAGGCGACGCTCCGGCCGGGTTGTAATTTGGGCCAGTAATCAGATCGGGCACGAAGGGTAGTTCGAAGATGTCCTCTTTGGCCTTGCCTTGTTCAGGGTCACAACACGCCGTGACAAGTACCGGCCGGTACTCGGCCATGTGAGCTACGATCTCACCGTAGCGGAGGGGGTGAGACCGGAGGCGGGATGGACGGTCGGCCTCAGGAGTGGGGTGAGGGTCGAGGAACGGGGATGAGGTAGGGGGCAGGGGATCGATGGGGTGGGAGGTAAGGGGTGTGTTTGGCGGGTCGTCGGCATCATAAGCATCCGCGATGACCGAGGCAACCGGGATTCGCGCGCCGGAGCCAGAGGTGTTCTCCTGGAAAACAACATGAACTCAGGTGGTGATGCGGCGGGTCTCTGGGTTGTAGATACGGTAGCCAAGGGCGTTAGGTCGATAGCCAACCATGACGCCCCGGAACGCTTTTTCGTTGAGTTTACGGCGCAACTTGTCGGATACCTTGGCGAAGACGGTGCACCCGAAGACGCGAAACTTGGAGGCGTCGGGCGCTGACGATTTAAGGAGAGTCAGTGGAACACCGCCGGTAAGACCGACCAAGCGATTGTAGGTACGGTTGCGCAGGCACACAACCGTGCTGACAGCGCACGACCACATGAAGTTTGGGACGGCCATGCTGTGGAGTATCGCAGATGCATTGTCCCGGATTGTGCGCCATGGTCTTTCGGCCTTGCCGAGCATGTGGTGGGCATAGAGAGCCAAGAATTGTACACCGACGCCCATGCGAGCGCACATCGGCCGGGTTTCGGCAGCTTCAAAAACATAGTCCGAGTCAAACTTGATGATGGGGAAAATGCGCCGGACTGAGAATGATGGCGTGCATGTAAGTGACGCAGTTTCAGCATGATTTTTTCTAGCTATGTGCACGTATCCTCGTTGGACTTCAAGAACCGCACCCACATGTAGTGTGTATGGTAATCGATAACGAGCAGGCAATAGCGGAGGCCATGGGGGGATGGGACATTCACATGGCCTCAAATGTCACAGGGAAGGTTCAAGAGGGGGTGGGATGGTTTCGTGCAAGGAGTGGTGTTGCGGGGTGCAAGAATGGCATGCTTGTGGAGCAAACATGGAACAAACATTGGTTACATAGCCGGCTAACGTTGGGCTGGTTGGGAGACCGTGGGTATGTTGGGCATGCATGATGTGCATATTAAGCTGACCAAACCGTCGGTGCCACAGTGCTGGGTCGCACTAGGCAGTGAGAGCAACACGGTCGCCGGCACTAGGTGGTGAATCCGCAGGGGGTCTTGGGGGCAGCTCGGGGTGGTGGGGCAAGAGGTAGAGGCCGTGGCCGGATGGCTTCAACACACCCATTCATGTGGGCACCATGATCAATCCAGTGTCAGTGTCAATAGGAAAATGAATTCACAACCGCTATGCGATTGCATCGAACTGACACTCAGAAGGCGACCAATGTGCTGACTAGAGCGAGAGGAGAGGTCAAGGGTGTACAACGCATGAAGTGTGCGGTGCATGATCCGGCTTGACGCCACCAAAATGAAAATCGTACCGTGCCACTGCCCTTAACGTCAACACCGACCCCGCCAACGCGAGAGGGACTGGAGGGCGGATCGAACGTAACGAAATCATGTCGAAACGCGGTTAAGTTGATCGAGCATGCGGAATCAACCACCTAAAACTGAGAAAGGTCACACGACCGGGAGCGGCGGAGGATGAGAACGCAACCGAGGTGAAGGGGACATTTACCTCAATGTCATTCGTCCGTGCATTCCTCGAGGGTGGGCATAGGGTCATGGTCGTCAGTGGGGACGTCGCTCAGCAAGGCAGCATGAGCAGAGGCAGAGCCGGCAGGAGTGCCATGCTTTTGGATGATAATTTTTTGTTTCGCCGGGGTCCACTTTAGGAGTGCGTTTTATGACGCCGTGCATGGAGACATAAGATGGTCATGGCTGCCACATGTGCTGCATTTGTTGGGCAGTCCACGACCGCCGCGAGTGCCACGTGGGTTGTGGCCGAGTCCGCGGTTGGAACCGCGACTAGCGGCGACGAAAGCAGAGATGGGAGGGCGCGGGGCCAATAGTGGTTGGCAGTGCCGGAGCAGGGAGGTCGTCATCCATGTTTTGAGCCAGGTGAAGGATGTTGGCCATAACCTCGTCCACGGAGAGAAGGTAGTTGGTGTCGAACGCGTTGATGACACACTCGTTGGCCTCACCAAAATGCCCAGTGTTGGAGATGCCGCGTAGCATGAGAAGTCCCACAATGTGAGGATGGATGGCTGCAGAGCCATCGATCATCTCGCATGTCTCTCTGTAGTCGTCAAAGGTCTGACGCATGAAGTGGACGTAGTAAGCAAGTGACTAGCCCGGGCGCAGGCGCCCGCCGGCGGCGCAGCGGCGGTGGCCCCGGAAGGGGATGTGCTTGCAGGCCCGTCGGCATCCCCTCACCTCCCCGTGGTGGGCGCTAGAAACCCCGTAGCCGGGCCTATTGAACCATGCAAACACAGTTAGTGTGGAAGATAACTTACGCAAACGTAGTTACAGTCACAGTCCCGCAAACGGAACAGTTACGGCGATAACCAGCCTACAAGCGTGGTGTCGGGACAACAGAAGTGGGAGAGCTGTAGCCTAGCGACAGCTCTGTACCGAGTCAAACAGTTTATCGGTATGTCCGATCTAGACATGTACTAATCATATCTAGAGTAGCTTACAATAGCTATCTGCAACTAATACGTATGCGGTATTACTTACAACACTCCCCCTGCAGGTAGCTACGGGATGAAGCGTTGCATTGGGTCTTGTCCTCCAAGGATCGCACTTCGGTGTCTTGCCAGTGCAGGTCCTGGGAGGAGTTTGGTGAGCATGTCAGCGTCAGCAAAGCCTGTGAGTTGGAGGCTGTGGTCCATGCCCCCCCCCAACGTCAGGCGCATGTCGATGGTGCCATGAAGGTAGCGGGGGACCTTTTGCAGAGCGTGCCAATGTGCCTCCGTGGGTGAGGCTTGGGCGGAGCCAAGGATGCGCAAGACCGTGGAGACAGCGGGGCGCGCGCAGACGGGGGCGTAGTGGTGGCTGCCCAAGACACTGGGGTGGACGTCTGGGTCAAAGTCGGGGGTTGCGTGTGTCGGTCGGCCGATGACTATGGGGTCAATGGTGGGGCGACGACGGCCACGGGGGGTGTGGTCGCCACGCGTGGCTGGGGCAGAATGCTGTCCATGGAAGTGAAGAGGTGGGCCACCGGGAAAGGGAGAGCGGCCGGCCATGGAAGGCGGGGGGGCGTACGGATGCGGGTGGTCACGGGAGGGGGGGACGCCGTGAGAGGGCGCCTCCGGGATGAGAGGTATGGGGTGGTGAAGGGCATATCCAACGGGGGGGTAGGGGGGGTGGCGGGAGTTGTTCAACCGCGATGTCGTGACGCGAGGGGTCGCGGTGTAGGGCAGAATCAGCGGGGGGGTATTGGGGGGGGTGGTGGGAGGTGTTCAACCATGAGCTCGGGACGCGAGGGCTAGCGGTGCGCATCGGGACGGCGCTGTGCGACGGCGGGGTCGCCAACAGGAGCTGGAGCGGTAGCAGCAGACAAGGCCGACTGTGCGTCCGGTGGGGCGTAGCCAGGCTGGGGATGCACAAGCAGGGGGAGGTGTGCACGTCGTGGCTGTCCCGAAAGTGTCCGAGCTGAGCATCGTGGCGGCGCTGAGCGACAAGGGGGTGCGGATTAGCACCCGCAGCAGGAAGAGCTGCAATGGCGGCCGCCCGCGAGTCGAGGTACGCTTCAAGGCGCGTCATTTGCTCAAGGAGCAGCGCGAGAATACCTTGGGTGGTATCGAGGTTGCTCTGGTGAGAGCCTGACTCAGGGGAGTCAGGAGGTGAAACAGGCGGAGTTTTCGGCGCCATTTCGACAGAGGGCGAAAAAGAAAGAGCTGAATAAAAAACAGGCAGCGGTAAAAACCGCTAGTCGGACTCGTGCCTAACAGCGGTTTCTAAGAGACGGCGTGATGCCCGCCGACCCCTCGGCCTGTAGCCCCGGGGTGTCTCAGAGCACCTTCTCTGTATCCTCCACCCAGTGTGGGGCACAAGTCGAGGCCAAGGCCAGGACAGGTGGAGCGCTGCGCTGGCGGCTGAGTCGCTAAGATTAAAAAAAAAAGGTAAGCTACGGCTAGCGTGCAACCTGTGGATGCGTATTCACCCGATGGTGCGCCCCCCCGTTCTCCAGCTTGGACATGTGTGCACCTTGTCCACACACGACGAGTGCGTCGGTGTGGGTGGCTGGCTATCGCCGTCGAGTGGCTGACTTAAGAGGGGTGGTGGCGGGTTTTAAATCGCAGTTTATACTGGCGATACCGCCGACTACAAGTTGAAAGTAATAGGTGTCTAGAGAAACTTGCCTTCTGCGGGAGAGCTGTCGATCGCAGCTTGCCGAGCCAGGTTGTCGCGCGTGAGTGACGTGAGGCGAGGGCCCATAACCTATTGAACCATGCAAACACAGTTAGTGTGGAAGATAACTTACGCAAACGTAGTTACAGTCACAATCATGCAAACGGAAGAGTTACGGCGACAACCAGCCTACATGCGTGGTGTCGGGACAAGAGAAGTGGGAGAGCTATAGCCTAGCGACAACTCTGTACCGAGTCAAACAGTTTATCGGTATGTCCGATCTAGACATGTACTAATCATATCTAGAGTAGCTTACAATAGCTATCTGCAACTAATACGTATGCGGTATTACTTACAACAGGGCCAAGCTAGGCACGGTAGGGGGCTAAGAGGGCCGACAGCTCGATCCGCAAGATCATCAACTGTCGTGAAAGCCCTGTACAAAGGGCTTTTGAAAAACAAATTATGTGCAATACCGGCACCAAGATCTCCCGCTCATCCCGTCCGATATGTTTTTTCGCGGTCATATACTACTGAGTACATACCTACTTCAAGGGGGTGGGGCATGTACTACAGAAGCGTTTGATGGCGAGGAGGGTACGGCCGGATCAGCGGTGGGAGGCGGGTGTTGGAGCTAGTGGTGGCTAGCCCGGAAGCTACGCCATGAAAGGGCGCTCGCTAGCCGTCGACCAGCCATGTGCCAGTCGAAACTTCCCGGGGGGTGAGGCAAGACATGGCACAGGCCGGTGGCCGGTCGTAGGCGGAGGAGCGGCTATGTGAGGCGGCGGCGATCCTCATGATCAGCCGCCGCCGGAAAGCCATATACGGAGGGCTTTTTCGGAAACTAAACTAATGTCCGTACCCGGCGTCGAGCAAGTTGGGGAGCAGCACCAAGGTAGGGCGCTCACTAGCGAGCCGCCACGTCGACAAGCTACATCTCCCGGGGAGGGGAGTAAGTTTGGGGGGCAAGGAGGCCGGTCGCGACGAAGGGAGCGACACGATCTGGCGACGACGACCCTCCGGGTCGGCGCCGCCAGAAAACCCCGTACGGAGGGTTTTGACTAATTTCCGTGCGCCCGCGGCCCCGACGGATCCGACTATGGTGACCTGCCTCCCCCCAACCCCCCCCCCTCATCGACACCCATTACCCCGACAACCTGATAATAGAGAGAGTGGGCCCGGGTGGGCGCGGAGGCCCCCGCTCAACAAAGGCTGCTCGGTGGACGCGCGATTTGAGGAAGGAGGGCAAGGCCGCAAGCCGGTCTACCTTACATGTACCCGGGTACTTGACAAAGGAAAAAACCGAGGAAATGAGCGGCGAAATCCATGCGCGGAGGCATGAGCGCCAGTTTTTTTGTGTTTGCGTGTCTCGGTCCCCCCCACCTGCCCTCGAGGTGACGGGGGACCTCGACAAGGAGGACCGTCGCGTCGGTAGACGCGGCACCGACCTTGGGGCGGGGCTTACGGGATGCGGCGGCGGGATCAACGAGCGCCCACGTGAGGAGGGGTTTTTTGCCAGCCTTTCCCTTCCTATCTTCGGCAAGACCGAAGTCACGCGGGAGCTAGATTATAGGTTGGCCCGTCGTCCCTCCGGAACGCCGACCGGCCTAGGCCGGTCGGCACCCCGGTTCTGTGGGAGCGGGCCGTGCATCGTGAAGGTCGAGTAACAGTTTATTTTTGCATTTCCTTACAAGTGAAGTTTCTTCAAGATATATTTTCTTGATTACAAAATTATAACGTTGTTACTGCTTAGGCCGGGGGGCTGCGGCAATTGTTGTGATTGCTTCCAGCGTTTTAACTCCCGAGGAACGTCGACACAAAGTGAAGCTAGGTGTATCGATAGGTTTACATGGTCGAAGAGACCCGGGCCCAACTTGCTCATAAGTCCTGAATGGCTAGGGAGAGTGGCCCGATAGACAACAACCGGTCGAGTTTGCTGGTATTGTTGTGAACAATTTCAATTCCAATTTTAGCCCGGGCGCTTGCGAAGCATGAGGTTGTTAAGCAGCGATATGGAGCGTGCGAAGGAGCGATTATCCAAACGTTCGCACATGATGTCCCAAGCGGCAATGGCGCAGTCCGGTGGAGCAGCGGAGATGCACTTGACAGCATGTTCATCGCGCTTGTTCTCGCCGGAAGCGTGCAGCAGCATTGCGTACGCGTACGTATGTGCAACTTCATCGAGCTAGACGCCGGATTCCCGTATGGTGAGCTGCGGGATGAGGTACGCAGCTTTATAGGACAAGAAGGTGAGGAAGTTCCTTTTCCATGGCTTGAAGTAAGTGTTGGGTCTCATAGTGGGAACCGTCATCTTCATGGAGCGCTTGAGGGACTTCTTGTCGAAACCGGTAGCCTTGTTGACGGCGCGGCCGGTAACCACTAGGTCAATGGTGGGACAGCGGCCTCCACGTCCACCGTTGCCTCCACGATGGGCGTTGGAGGATAGTGTGTCAGCATGAAGTGGTGGATGGCCACAGGAGGACTGTGGGTGGCCGAACGATGATGGCGGCGCGCCAAGGGAGCGCTGCTGGTATGGTTGGCTAGGCGGTGGCGGGAAAGGCTCGTGGGGTTTGTAATACGGATGTGGTGGTGGTGATGGAAGCTAGACGGGAGGCTCGGTTTGGACATGACGTCGCGTAGAGCGTCGCGGTGGCGCAAAGCGGCAGTCTTTATCGCATGTGCGTCCATACGAGCGTTGATCAGTGCCATTTGCTCGAGGACGAGCGAGAGTACATCCGGTGGGGGGGGGGGGGGGGGGGGGGGGGAGGAGTCCCGAGTGCTTTGACAAGAGGATTGGTCCTCACCGTCGTCAGGGGTGTGAGCAAGTGGTCATGTTGGGAGTTGTTAAGGTGCCATCGCGAGCGGTGGCGGCGGCCTATGGGTAGCGACATGCAGTGGTAAGAACT
>JAPMLY010003083.1:0-28419 GCA_026401115.1 Tetraselmis chui | reverse complement strand
CAGAGGCACCCTTGCTTGGAACTGGCAGGACTTTGTATACACAGACGGCTCGAAAAAAGGCAGCTCGACCCCCCTCGGAGCAGCAGCTACTCACCCCGCCTCGGACACCAAAGTCAAAATCCTGGTGACCTCTACCCCTCCCTCCCATACAATAAATCGGGCTGAATTAGCTGGCATAGATGTAGGCCTCCAATTTGGCCGCACCCACCTCCTCACAGACAGTGCGTGCTCCCTCCGCCTCATACAAGGCTACTTAAACTGCCCTTCCGCTTACCGCCACAACATTCATCGCGACACCCTCTCATCTATCACACACACCCTTAAAACCCGCTGCGAAGCAGGCATCCGTACACACCTCGGCAAAATCAAAGCCCACAACCATTCCCTAGGCAACGACCTCGCAGACACACTCGCAAACCAAGTCGCGGATGGTCACCCACCCGACACCTTATACACCACAGGTTCTGAAGTCACAATAGGCCACTGGACATGGCCATACACCCTCCTTCCACAAACCCTAGGGGACCCCATACCCTACAGATACACCAACCTCAAATCCGACGCACACACCTACAGCACAAAACACACACACACTCCTCTCTCGCAAACAACCAAACACGGAGCCCTCCTCGCCCGCGCTGCGAAGGACGGCGCCGATTTTTCTTACCACAAAAAACACTCAACCCTCACAAACATCCAGTTCACACACAAACAAGAATTCATGTGGGGCGTCCACAACACCCGCCTACTTACTCACAACCCCACCCTGCGCTGCCCCCTATGTGGTCAATTCACCAGCAACGGCCACATGGCCGGTAACTGCCCCTCTATGTCTGGTCTAAGACAGGACCGACACAACAGCGCTCTGCAACTCCTACTCTCCCTACTGGAACGCCACAACGGAGGACGCTGGGAAACCATCACCGCAGACTTCGGTAACAAACCCATAAAATCGTTTGCTTCCCCCACCCCTGCCCTCACTCCACTTGACTGCCACCCACCTCACCCCACCCACATGCCCACCCGACTTGTTGCTGCTGACGAAGGTCTCTCGCCTGACTCCCTCACCTCATGCCCCGCCGTCCTCCCCCCTGAGATTCTCCCCCCCCTGCTTCGTCCCCCTGCACACAAACCTGACTTCATCCGCATCCTCGAACCCCGATTCGTTGGTCACTCCAACGGTCGCCGTCGCTACGCGTCCATAAAAAAGATTCAGATAGGGGAATGGAAATACTGCACAGACAACAACCTCTCCCACACAGCCGACCTCATACGTGACAAATACACACCCCTTGCGAACGCCATCCGAAACCACTGGCCAGGCACAGTGGTCGACATCCTCCCCATAGTCATGAGCCGCACAGGTACACCGCACTCCTCCACCATCACGAGTCTCACCTCCCTTCTCACCGCCCGCACCGACCCTCCAGATAAACTCGTCTCCAAAGCACATCTCGACACATCTCGCATTCTTGCACAACTCCATACGCATACTGTCCAATGGCTGCATCACCTCCTACGCATATACCGCATCAAGTCCCGCACGACCTCCCGCCGCGCATCCGCACATTGCCCCCTCGCACGACCCTGAATGCACACAACCTTCGCCTCTAATTGCACCCTCCCCGGGGGGGAGTAAAACCCCCGAACACCCTTGGAGAGGTTGGATTAGGTGGTTAACGGTCTAGCCCTGACTTGTAAGTTCCCTGTATGGCATAGTTGGGAGGGCCCAGAGACAGCAGCCGACGCATCCGGCTTTTGGTGAAAAACCGGCGCATACGGTACATGTTGTAAACAATTTCAATTTCAATTTCAATAGTCCAAACCCCGTTTTTCGAGGGTGCGACGTACCCACGTTGTACGTCCATCCGATGGAAAAGCACGAAGTATAATTAGTAACGAGTACATGTATAATGTCACGCAATGTACTGTTGCAAGACTGTACTCGTCATAATGTTGCCAATATTAATTTACATTCAGTCGTACATCCACAAAACGTAATTGTAGAATTCATTGATTAACTGCGATATTCAGTTTTTGAAACGTAAATTTAGCAAATTACACCATATTCTGCACTTCTTATTCAGCAATCGGCACTTCGGCGCACATGCCACTATACCATATGGCTCTCAGGCAGCCCAAAATCGAGTATTTTCGTCGCGTTAGTGTGCGTTAGCCACTTACCAATAATCCAATCAAGTTGTCCACTGTCGACCCCCCCCCCCCCCCCCCCCCCCACTATCCCTCTCCTCCCCCCGTAGGGCCCGTATGTCCGGCTTATCCGCCATGGCCCGTAGATCTGAAAAACCTCTAGAAACCCACGCGGGGGTCGTGAAGACCCAAAACCCCCGCCTTCCCATGCATGTCTATACTACACAATATACAACCCGGATTATCAGCGCCCACCACGTGGAGGTGGGGGTGAGTGCCGGCGGACCTGTGAGCGCACCCCCTTCCGGGGCCGCCACCGTTGCGCTGCCGGCGGGCGCCGAAATCATATGTATTCATACAGATATGCAATCATGAAATTCGCCACTAGCATTAAGAAAAGATAGATGTTAACATGTGCGATACGCGACCTAGTCGTCACCACTACGGAGGGTTGACCCACCAAGGTCGGTCAACCGGCGAGTTGTGTCCATGGCCAGCCTAAGATGTACACTAGCGGCTCTAGTCCGAGCTTGAAAATGAAAGGAGAGGCTGGGGGAGGGGGGAAATTCTTGTACATGGTCATTGCACGACAACACGAGACACAATACTCACATAGGGCAGAAACACTGCCACAACAAAATATTAGAAGGTGCTATCATTATTCTCACCCCCACCAACCGCAACCGTATGAGCAGCGGCAGTAGCAACAACAGCAGTGTCATCAACTTGTCAGCAGTAGCATAAGCAACAACAGCTAAAGTATGATGAATTGCCACGACATACACATACACACACACACACATACACACACACACACACACACACACACACACACACACACACACACACACACACACACACACACACACACACACACACACACACACACACACACACACACACACACACACACACACCAAAAAAATTTATTAACACCTATATGTAACCATCAACTGACCGTAGCAAGAAGTGACATCAGATTCAACAACGAACGCACCAAGAACATCATGTAAACATGAAGCATCGAAAGCAGCAAAACCTATTCGCATCAGTAGCAGCAACAGAATTAGAAGCAATTGTATCAACATCATGCCACGTCGGGACAATGGTTCAACATCAGCATTACCAGCCCGCAATAGTGTGAAGAAAGTGAAGGGGCGGAGTAAAACTATAACAATAAGACCTATGAAGAAATGGAAGTGAGCAAAAGGAAAAGCGGGGAATGAAGGAAGAGGTGTGAGAGAAATAAATGAGGGGGGTGGAGAAAAGGGAAGGAAAGAATGTGGAGAAAGAGAGACTTTGTGTGAAAGAGAAAGAGAAAGATAAGCAATTGGGTCAAAGCATGCGAAAGAGAAGAAGAAAGAGAAATAATAGCAATTGGATGAACAACATGCCACATCATAAAAACAGACCACAAAGACTATTATCAATCCGTAATTGTGTATTTGTGTGGAGAAGATAGGGTAGGAGTAGAAAAGACGTCAATGAAACCGATAGAAAGACGAAACGAGTAGAGCGAAGGAAGGGGTATGCAAGAAAAAGGTGGAAATAAAGGTTTGAGAGGAAGGAAATAATGTGGAGAAAGAGAAAAGCATGAGAAAGCAAAAAATGAAAAGTGAAAGAACAACCAAATTTGAGTGGTGGTTTGGGTGGTGAAAAGGGTGAGAGGGGAGATGTGATGAGAGAATGGGGGAGGGGGTGAGAAGGAGCAGCGTCTCATGAATGAAAGGACAGTAGAGAGCTCCCACAACAACGGCGGCTACCATTAACAATAGCTAAAGTGCATTAAACGGCAATGGCATCAACATGCAACATCACTTTCAAATGCATAAAGCAAAATATCAACGATAGCAAGTTAACACGGAATCTTTCTGCATGCATGGACATTGACACATGAAAAGCAAGAGACACAGAACAATTGTTACCTTTCAAGGTCGATAATCCGTGGGGTAGATGACTGGGGAGACAAGTGCCCACCCCCACCCCCCACATCTATGGAATCAATTTTGTTGTCACTATCGCCGCTGAAGCACGACCGTAGAGATTGTTTAGCGCATCTCGCATCCCCACTGACTTCTAGCTATTCCCTCCTTGGCTGTCTAGGCAACGTCCTTCTTCTAACCTGCCACAAGGTTCACATGCCAACCACACCCTCAATACCGGGGCATTTGGCATCCTGAAGTCGCTGCCGGACTGATGGAGGGTGTGTGCGTGAAAGAGTTTAGTCGCCCCACTTCGTGCTTGACGACCGCCAAGTGAGTCAATAAGAAGCCTAAGCATATGATCCATGCGCTTTCTCGGTATCGGGGCGGCTCGAACGGGTACCTTTTAATATTTTCGACGCACTCCATGCACTAGCCGTCCACGGTGCAATTTCGCCAATTTTGTTCCGCGCCACGGCACTCCGTTGCAATATCCGCACAATATGTGCACTCAAAAACGACCGTAATACTTCGTGGATAAGCCAAAACTTGCAAAATCGCCACCATGTCCCCTGCGTTTGGTCACAAGCAAGTCCTTTCGCATCGCGGCATCGCGGATGCTGTTGTCGGCGGTTTGTTTACGGCGAAGGCGAGTGAGCGCGTTAATGGGTTGTCACATGTGCCGATAACGCGTACCTGCATCGGCGCGCTATCCACGCGGGGAGAATATTCGATTGCACACCGTCAAATCCCGTATTTCGCAAGGTGTTGATTTTGGTAGCACTTGCTAGAAATTGCATAGTAAACGGTGACGTAGCGAATATGGTAGAGGTGCGTAGGCAACAATCAATGAGAGGGAATGGTGCATGAGCACGAGCGGCGCGTTGGACGTTGATCTCATACGGTTGTCAAACTCATGTATGAAATGAACTGAAATTATTTACAATAATCACCGAGTTAACGGCCATTGTCTTCAAGCGCCCATGTGACCAGGCCTACTAGAGTACCGTTTTGATTGTAGAATACACGCCATGAAACCACTGATTCCAACCTCTTCAACCGCAGTAGTAATACAATCGAATTCATGCTAGTAGAAAGTAATTGTTCACTAGTATGAAAATAACTTATCGATGTTCTCCACGTTGCGCAGCCTGCTCCAACAACTGCGAGGCCGTTGAACAACCAAGTTGATCACCTCGCGCGCGCCGCAACGGGCCTACTTGACGTCTGCTCTTGTGCGACTCCGGTCTTGCCGGAGCCGGGGGGGGGGGGGGGGGGGGAGGCAAACGATAAATCCCCTCACATAGGTTGTCGACGGTCCCGTCCCGATCCGCGAGTTCCCCCGTCCAAGATGTCGCTGCTCCTCCCGTCGCAGGTCGACTCCTAGCCTAGACTTCCTTACCCTTCCGGGGGCTAAGGAGAAGGGAAGTCCATAGCATCAAACGGTGTCTGTTTGGCGCTCCCGCCTTCGCGTCAGATTTTGTCATGTCCCCAGTTTGTCTCCGTATGTTTCCGACTCCTATTTGATCGTACGTGATCCGCCCGTACCCTCCCCATTGGTTTACGCTGTCAGGGGGCCGCCTCTATGAGCAAATTGCGGTTGCGATAACCCTAGGTACCCTTCCTTAGGCATGTTGTCGATAAGTGGGTACCGATTGGGAGAGGGGTTGGTCGAACCCGCTAATCGAGTCGCTATTCCACAAAAGAATTGGGTTCGGAAATATTTATTCGAAAACCCTCCGTACCGGGGTTTTTGGGCGGCGGTCGATCTTATGGACCTCCGCCGCTAGAATGTGTCGCTCTACCGGCCGTGACGCTCCTCCTTCATGCGTAGCTTTTCGACTCGACCCGAGGGGAGACTGGAAACTCACAGGGATGGACGACTTGTCGCGAACGCCTTTCCATGGCGGTGCTTCCCCGCTGTCCGTCGCCAGCTCCAACGCCCGCCGCCAACTCAGATCCGCAAGTGCCTTCCTCGCCGCCTAAATACACATCAAACACAGGTCCCACCCATAGACATGATAGTAACATAGGAGTATCAAGCACTGAAAAGAAATATCGGACTAGCCAAGCGCGAGATCCTGACGCAAGTGTACACATAATATTTTGAAAAGCCCTCCGCAATGAGGCTTCCCGACATTTGATAGTCCGCGGATCGCAGCTGCCGGATTTCACCCTGCCTAACCCCCAACCGTGCCAGGCATGGCACGGCTATAGGGTTACCGGCACCCACCACGAGGAGGTGGGGGTGAGTGCCAACGGGCCCGCGAGCGAACCCCTTTCCGGGGCCGTCGCCGCTGCGCCGCCGGCGGGCGCCAAACTCATGTACGATATTAAAATGCAAGTTGCATAGTGCCGGTATATATGCGGTGCCACCTTTCTCCCCTTGAACATCACACCCCTCGACTGCCACCCATTCCCATCCCACATGCCCACACGTATGGTCGATGCCGATGATGGTAATCCCCTGCCCCTAGACTCCCTCCCATCATGCCCCGCTGTCCTTCCGGATGATTTTTGCCGCCCTCGCTCAGTCACCCCCTCCCACACACACACACACGAATATGGCTTCATGAGACTAGTATAGCCTAGATTTGTTACTTGGCCCCGCCAACCCCCGACGCCGCTATTCCTCGATGAAAAACATCCAAATAAGGGAGTACGACTTGTTGAGAGATCCCCATGGTGAGCACGATAATGGACACATCCGTACGTTGTACTCCGGGGGAGTCTTGGCCCTACTATCCCGCCAATAGTGGATATACTGCGGGAGCCCGTTGCTCGGGCAGTACGGGGGTATATATAGATGAGATATATCCCCAATGGGTACCGACTTTTAGGCGCGGTACTTGGTTACGGCGTACGGCTCCGGACACGGAGGTGCCGGGTTCGATTCCCGGTGATGGCATTTCCGTGTAACCCGTCGACAGGTTATGGGCCCTCCGCGTGTGACGCGGGTTTGTAGAATTTAACCGGAGTCGATGGGATGGTGTCCATTAGGGGAGTACGACTTGTTGAGAGATCCCCATGGTGGGCACGATAATGGACACATCCGTACGTTGTACTCCGGGGGAGTCTTGGCCCTACTATCTCGCCAATAGTGGATATACTGCGGGAGCCCGTTGCTCGGGCAGTACGGGGGTATATATATGAGATATATCCCCAATGGGTACCGACTTTTAGGCGCGGTACTTGGTTACGGCGTACGGCTCCGGACACGGAGGTGCCGGGTTCGATTCCCGGTGATGGCATTTCCGTGTAACCCGTCGACATGTTATGGGCCCTCCGCGTGTGACGCGGGTTTGTAGAATTTAACCGGAGTCGATGGGATGGTGTCCATTAGGGGAGTACGACTTGTTGAGAGATCCCCATGGTGGGCACGATAATGGATACATTCGTACGTTGTACTCCGGGGGAGTCTTGGCCCTACTATCTCGCCAATAGTGGATATACTGCGGGAGCCCGTTGCTCGGGTAGTACGGGGGTATATATATGAGATATATCCCCAATGGGTACCGACTTTTAGGCGCGGTACTTGGTTACGGCGTACGGCTCCGGACACGGAGGTGCCGGGTTCGATTCCCGGTGATGGCATTTCCGTGTAACCCGTCGACACGACTATTACACCGATAGCAACCTCTCCCAAGCAACACAACGTATACGTAGTAAATACACCCCTCTTGCCAACGCCCTCCAATACCTATGGCTCGGTACCGAAGTGGAAATCCTTATTCCCATAGTCATGAATAGCACCGGCGCCCCGAACACATAAACAATTACAAGCATCACATCGTTCATCCCCTTACGCACCGATCCCCTAGATAAAGTTGTCGCGAAATCACGCCTCGAAACCACACGCATGCTATCTTAACTCCATCTCCACTATGTACAATTGGATGTTGCACCACCTCCTCTTCATATTCTGACTTAAAACACGCAAGACAATCTGCAACACGAAGCGCCAACACAAACGCACCTTCCCCTGCCATGCCGCCGCTCACACAATGCATATCATCTCCCGGGGGGGGAGGGGGGACTTTAAACACCCCTATATTCTACGAAGATAACGGCGGCGGCCCCGGAGGGGGTGCGCTCGCAGGCCCGTCGGCAACTACCTCTACCTCCACGTGGCGGGCGTTGGTAATCATGTACCCGTGCCAAGCTTGGCACGGTAGTAGGGAGGTAAACGAGTTACCGGCAGCTGCGATCCGCGTGATTAGCATCTGTCGGGAAGCGCCATGTACGGAGGGTTTGGAGCTCAAAATATCCGTACCCAAGCACTATGATCTCCCGCTCGGCCTGAAGGGTACGAACGAATTGGCGGTGGGATGCGGGTGATAAAGCATGAGGCGGACAACCGGGAAGCAACGCTAGGGAAGGACGCTCGCTCGACATCGACCAGCGCACCTAAGGTCGAGCTAACCCATCAAGGGGGTGGAACTCGACATCAAGAGCGAGGAGGACAACCGCGGCGAGAGGAGCGGCACGGTGTGGCGGCTCTGATATTAGATCGGCCGCCGCCACAAAAACCCCGCACGGAGGGTTTCATTTAAAACGTCCGTACCCTGCATCTTTTGAGGTCGGAGCCCCGATCTTACCTTCCCACCCATCCTCTCCTCTCGTCGGCACACACCATCGATGGTAGGATGCCTCATGCGGTGTGCTAGGGCTATCGCGAGTGCACACCGTCCACGGCGTCCCCCTTGGAGCGTAAACCACAAGGGGAGGGTACGGGCGGTATTGTACGGGTCAGCCGGTGCCGGAAACAGATGGCGGCTGCCCGGGACATGACAGACGCGACGAGAGGAGCGACATACGGCAACCAATTGTGGCTATCGTTCCCCCCCCCCTTGGCCCGAAGGGAGGGGGAAGCCTATGCAAGGAGGTGAGCTGCGACAAGAGGAGCAACCACTATTTCGGACGAGGGTGTGTGGATCGCGTTGGGGCCTACGACCACGTGACCGAGGGGGTTTTTTGCCCGCCTTTCCCCCGGTCCCCCCTAGCTCCGGTGCGACCGGAGCCGCACATGAGCCTAGGTCAGGCAGGCCCGACTCGACTCACACCCTCTGGCCAACTCGGATGATATGCACCCTCGAGCGGCGGGAGCGGGTCGCGCATTGTGGAGATAGCGACATAGTAATTTTCATGTTTAATCGTAGCGATAGACCATGCTTGTCCTTGTATTATTTATACTATGTTGTTACTGCCAACGGAGAGGGATGAATAAGGAGACCCCCGGCGTTAAACCCATTGCTTTAGACCTAGATGGCTGCATTGGTAACGCCCTGAGACAGCTGCCGATTTATCGGTACTTGTTGTGAGAAATCTAAATTTAAATTTCATTTCAATTACGGAGAGGGCGGATTAGGCAACAACGGTCTAGCCCAAACTAGTAAGCTTCCTAGATGGCGGAGCTGAAAGGGCCCATAGACAGCAGCCGGCGGCAGCCAGTGCATGTTGTAAATCATTTTCAGTTTCGTTACACACACAATGACACACACACACATACATGCATACACACACACACACACACACACACACACACAAACACACACACACACACATACACATACACACACACACACACACACACACACACACACACACACACACACACACACACACACACACACACACACACACACACACACACACACACACACACACACACACACACACGCGCGCGCGCGCGCGCTATGTAATCACTCACAATAAAGCCAGCGATGGAACCCACAAATACCCGCACTCATACTAGCATCATCATCTAGTAGCGATTAGGTGTCCTGGCGGGCACTAGCACAAAGCACCCATACTGACATAGCTCAAGAATATAGGATATTATTACTACAATGTCATAGTACATATTCACATTCATTTTTCTGTCTCTTGTGCGGCCGACTACTTAGGCCATGTATGACGATCGGTTTTCACCAAACCCCATATCGAGCAAGCCATACATACCACTCGTATAGTCTAACAAACTATTCTTTATTGCAGCCTACTACTAAGCTTGGACCCGGACAACGCCTTCAACACCATTTCCCGTCGGAAATTCCTTGCGGAGCTATACAAGAATCCTGAGTTGCATCTTATTGTCACGTTGGCTGAGAAGATGTATTCACGGGACTCCACTATGTATTATGTCGACCTCAACGATGCTTCACTCTTGTACGGCACGGTATGATTTCGCACGGAAAATCCTCTTAGCCCGCTTTTCTTCAATTTGACAATTAGTATCCCTTCAAGAATATTGCGGAACAATGCAAGGACTCTTCGGCGATACATGCCTTTTTCGACGATAAAAAGTATTTGCTTAAGACGCCTTCTGTCCCGACTGTGATTGCGGTGGCTACGAAGGATGTATAGAAAGTATGCTCGAGACCAATTAAACCTCCATGCATGGTACCCCTAGATGCGCCCCTCGACTTGCTAAGGTGATACATAGATACAAGCGATGGTCCCCGTTGTTACGGGTGCTAGTACCATAGAAACCCCTTTGGCGATGGATTTCTCGATGACATATGGCCCCCCGGACGTTTAGGGTTTCAACCCTAAACCTCATATGCTACCTCGAACTTCGGAGGAACCCATTCGACGTTTCGCCTACTGACCACATGTGCGGTACGCAACATCGGGTTGCTACTCCGCACCCCCCACCTGATTTGCCGACCGTACCTTGCTACTAGAGATAGGCCCGTTAAGACTGCACTTTTCCGAATTTTGGGCGTTTTTCAAGACGTGCAAACGCTCGATCAATAATTTCAATTTCGATCAACAGAATCGTGCTATGCGCCACCTTTTCATGCCAACGGAGTTTGTGAGGCTTAGACTATGACCAGGGCGTTGATTCGACGTTTTTTTGGCATTTCGAGTCCTTCGAATCTATTTTTTTCATACCCGACATGTCCCAAACCTATAACTCTCGAAGGTGAATTGAATTGAGAAATGCTTCCAATGTAGGTGAGATGAGTGAAATCTTTAACGCGTGTGTCCCGGTCTATTGAGATACTGTGAGTGACAAACACCCACTTGAATTGAAACCTCCCGCCCATAGTCGTGAATGAGTATGAGTCATACAATCGACTCTGGCGAGTTGCGGCCGAATTTCCGAGTTAGAGTACATAGTGAGACACTCTGCACGGTGTGACACGAATGCATGATGAGATACAAAGTGAGACACTATGTACAGGAATAAGATCAATTACAGTCGGATGATTCTGATTTTACCAAATCCAATTCTATCCCATATAACTTGGCAAAACCCTCCGTCGCACAGTGCCCGTATTTTGTGTGTTGATATGTGTGCTTTAGGGGCACACCAACCTCGGGCATTGTGCTTCATCACCGGGAATTTTATCAAGTCGTGCGAAAATGTTTGCAATCTGCATGTTTTAATGTGAAAGTGATTTTTGGAATCTACATGGCCAGTGTAGATTCCAATCACCGCTTTCACATTAAAGATGCAGATTGCAATGTGCATGCATTTGCGATAGACAAAACGGATAAATAATTCTGTTACATGTTAAACAAATTTGCTCCATTGACTCATGTTAAGGAAATTATGCTCCTCTCAGGCACTCTGCTCTCGACATCTCTTCAGACTCCTACGACTAACATAATAAGGAAACAATTTCAACACATGAAGCTAATCAACAAATTCATAAATCAACACAATGACATAAATCAATCACTATTGGAAAGGCATATCGCTTATCACCTTACGGTTTCACAGAAACCATCAATGCATGGTTAAGAGTTGACTCTGAAGACCCTTTCTTGAAGTCGTCATGCATCCTCCCAGCGCGGTTGAAGACACGCTCACATGCTGCACTCGTCGCCGGTTGCGCAAGGAATTGGCGAGCCATTTGTCCTAGTCTTGGAAACTGAATCGAATGCTTCCTCCACCAGCAAAGTGGATCAATGTCTTTGTTCGCTACCTGTGGAATGTCGTTGTACTCATCTAGCTCATCCCGCAACTCTACCTCAGGCACAGTAACATTGTCAGTAGGCTTCCTCCCCGATAGTATCGCGTGAAGACTCGCCGTGCTTTTCATCAGCAAGCTTCCTGATGCTAGCTTCTTAAGAGGAGGCTCCACAACTTCCTCCAATTCGTCGTTGTCGATTATCCTCCAATCCATGTTCCACACAAGACGAACAACGGACAGGATTTCCTGCCTAAATTTCGTCACATTGAAAAGGTCATGATCCGGGAAATTGAAGTCGAGGAGCTTGAATCGGGAGTCAAGAAAAGTTGCGATGCCAATATCTTCCATGTCTGAGTCCTCGACGTCAACGAAAAACCTCTTCACGATTGCCTCACGCATGGTTTCTCGTGCAATGGCAACACAACCCTCAAGTTTCAATGCATCCACATCCACAAGAGTAGTGTCCGCACGTTCATCTTGCTACTGGACCGGCTCAGATGCCTCCAGTACGGAAACCAAATGACCAAGCAATGGCAACACCATGGATATGGTAACATACTCCTGACCTTGCATATGCGTGACAATCTGAGCAACAGGCCAAAGCACACCCGCCATCTCTCGAAAGTCACCGTGATGGGAAGTGGACGCCGATCGTTCGTCACTTCTCTTGCTATCCCCCTTGCTGGGGGGGGGTGAGGTGGCTTGGCCGGCGGCCTAATCTACCTCCTCGTCTACCCATATTGTATTTATGTGGAAAACGCAAATATGATGCCAGCCTATCAGACAATTGGTCGTTTGATTTCCCCTCCGTACGCGTTTGAACTGACCGCCCAATGCGCCTCTTTGCGATGACATGGCAGATTGGCGCGTGCTCTTGAAATTTCCTATCATGTTGCCTTTGTACTTTACCAAGGCAACGCGGAAGTAAAGCGTGATAACGGCATGCGAGGATGTACGGACGTGCGGTCCGCAACCTCGTGGCAAGTGCAATAAACCTCGTGGCGGAATAACGATGCACTCTTTTCCCTCAACCTGGTCTACTCCGTACATTCCCATTGAAATCATGTCCAGGGCGTGGATACGAGTGCTATGTGGATTTGGCGAATTCACGCGAGACAGAGATACTCCGTTTCCGTTGGATGACATGTGCGATACGAGACCGAATCTTTGACAGCTGTACCCGGGTGAATAGATCTGTATCACGCTTGTTTGCGAGATGAAACCCTAAATTATTGCTTACAATGCGGGATGGATATGTTGTATTATATTATGGAGTGAATTGATCACAAGCCATTTTAGTTTACCTCCGAGATAAGATAATTTCTCCAAAATAGGCATGGGACTCGAAATTACCCGGGTACCTTATACCCGGTTCCACGCCCTGACTATGACTCCCCCGGAGTCCAGCGTACATATGTGTCCATTAGTAGCCCTACGGAGGGATATGTTAACAATGCCCGGTTATGTTGGCCTCGATGTCGAGTTGGTGGTCTCTCCGGTTGAAAATGCGGCGGCGTGACCACGCGTGTACTATTCGTGCATATTTCATGGTAGTTTATGGGTTTGAAATAAAGGAATGTTTGCTCGGAAGGATTTGGATCCACTCCATGGCGGCGTCCGCTACCTAGTTGACTTGCTTACAACTTCCAACTCCCGACGCTTCTACCCGCTCGGGAGATTTTGGGGGGCACATTCAGCGGGGTACTTCGCGCATTCTTCGTGCCCGGGCCTACCTTGACCTCTTGGCGTTTTGCAGACCTTCCCCACCGGATTATATGCGGGTGATTTCGAGGTGCTTTGGCTTTCTTTTTCGCTTCACATGAGTTAAGTTTCAAGGTGCCGTCCGATTACTATACGAACGGGTGTTGGGGCTTACAGTGGAGCGCGCCTCACGTCTTCGGAAGTGCCCACGGTGCAATGAGCCCCCCCCCACACTCTCGTGGGTCTGGATCTTCGTCGACGGTATCGATCGGGTACTTCTATGTCGGGTGAGCGCTCGACAATTGCTATACTTATGGACCACATCCTCCGGCCCCCCGGTGCCCGACGTGCCCTTGGTACATCATTCAACTCCGCGATCGGGTTGTTCACGTGCTTGAAGAGTTCATGCTTGAAGTGGGGGCGACTAAGGGGCGGGATTTGCGGCTGGAGGTCCGCCGTATTCGGTCGGGAGCTTCTCGAGATCGACATGGGGAGCTTGGGAGGTGGTGTGGTTAGATTTCATGGCCCCACAATACCACATACACCGTCATCTTGTTGTTGATGTGACAGTCACAAGCGATCGCACGAACATGAGTGTCCCTTAGATAGGCGCTCACCTCCCACTAGCGGGAAGTCTTGCATTTGGAGCTCAGCATGGCAAACTCGATGCGGATATCCGCACTTCCAGCTTATTAGGCACGCCTTCACTCGGTTCAGTCGGTCCATGACTACTATCCCTCCGCTCTTGAGGATGGGGGCCGGTTGGCGCCTGTGGCGGCTGAGTTGGTCGTTCGCTTGGAAATTTTGGTGGCAACTCGTCGTTTCTATGGCATGGGTGCCGGGGAATCTCGTTCATTGCGTTCTAATAGTTATGCCCGCATGTAACATATCGTTCGTCGATCTACTTTTGTTCCCTTTCGACGGTTTTGGGGGGGGTGTGGCGAGAATTCATGTAACATCTTTCTACCGCTCTTTATATGGTACTTTAGGGTCTTATCTTCGCGACGCTTTGCAGAAGGATAGTGCTCATGCTGTGGCATGCCTTCCAGTTTCTCGGGCTTATATAGGCCTTAGGCATGGTTTCCCCCTCCTTTTTCCTTTTTGCTTGGTGGTTTTCCTTTTTCTTATAATAATTTTTTTGTATATGATATAGTACCGATGCTAAGCGTACTTGGACATGGACTAACCCCCTTCCTATACAAGAATGGAAACTTTTTCTTAACTCTTAACGGTACCCGGTACGGGTACAGTTGACGGTCAAGATCTTGTCCACTTGTACCCGCGGCGATCTGACGGTCCGCGTAAAACGAGTATCGCGATTGATAATTATCATTCCTAATGATAACTCCTAAAAATAATGATAACTTTTCCGTCCCGTACGGTACGTTTTTAACGCTCTGGTGGCAGCCGCCCACCTGCAGTTGTCGCCTCTACCACCCGGTCCGACCGCCAGTGCGGACCATCAGCTCGAGAGCCCCGCCCGCGTGCCCCGCTTGTGCGCACCCGTAGGCGCACCTACAGGCGCCCAAAGGACCCTCATGCGTCTACACTACACGCCCACAGCGGCCACGGCGCCACCGTACGCACGTGCTGATATGCGGAGCCCCTCAACTAGCAGCGGGATGCGGCCCCCCTGTCGCCCGCCGCGCGTAGGGTCGTGGCGACGATGCTCGTCGCTGCCATCGCGCTGGAGGGGATACCCCTTATGCGCTCACAAGCGGGGAGCCGCCTCGTAGAGGAGGTGGTGCTGTGGCCCGCCGGGTTCAAGGTGGTCGGTCGCGCTGCCAACGTCCGCCGCGTACGCATGGTCTGGCGGCAGCGGCTGCAGCAAGTCGGCACCGAGTCGCAGTTCCGACTGCGCTACAAGATCAGCAGCGGCCGCTTCCACGAGATCGCGGACACTATCAGGCCCGACGTGCAGGCAAGTAACGCACGGAAGGCCAAGGCCTCAAGCGGCGGCCTCATCTCAGCGGAGCTGTGTCTTTCTATGGCGCTGCGCTACATGGCTGGGGGGCATTACGTGGACATCGCGGACCTGCATGGGGTGAGCACTCAAGAGGTCCACAGGTCCCTAAAGCTTGTCAGCCGTGCGATCAACAAGCACTACACAACCCTACACATGTCCATGCCTAGGCCGGACGACACTGAGGCGACGGAGCGGCTAGCGGTCGAGTTTTTGACGACAATGGCCAGGTACGCTGACTGCACTCCCCTAGTTGCCTTTGTTGCTGCTGCTCTACTGAATGCCCATTCTTTGTGTTGCTTTTGGCCAAATAGGTTATATATGGATGCATTGGTTGTGTGGATGGGGTTGTGGAGGCCACCGAGGAGCCTCGTTGGGGGGAGGTGGAGAACAAGCATGACATGCGCAACCGGAAGTGCTGTTTTGCTATGGTGTAGCAAGCTATATGTGACTCTAAGGTCAGGTTCATGTGGGCTGCATCCGGCTGCACGGGAAACACTAATGATTCGCTTGCTTGGGAGCAGACAAGCCTCAGCAAGTCCCTTGAGAAGAACCCCTACCCCAAGGAATTTTTCCTGTTGGGGGACGAGGCCTACAAGGCAAGTTGCCAAGTAGTCACACCGTACCCCGGCACTCGCAGTTGCTGGAGCTACCGCTCCTTTAATTTTTATCATAGCCGGAATCGGATGGCCATAGAGCAGGCTTTTGGCGTTTGGAAGGAAAGATGGGGTGTTTTCCACCGCCCTAGCTGGCTAGCCTTTCCCTTCGTACGCTCGGTGCTGTGGTGCAGTGCACTATGATACTACACAATATGTGCATAGATGACGGCATTGTTGAGAGTGGTCCTGCGTTTAGCGGGACTCGCCGTGAGATGTCTGATGTTTGGCCGGGAGATGAGACAGAAGTTATATTTAATGATATGACAGATGCAGAGCTTCGTAATCTTGTAGATCTACCACATGCACAGCGTGAATGGCTAAGGCACCAACTGTTGGACAAGGGTATCATGGCACCTGACCCCTTGCACTGCCTGTAATTTATTGTGTTAAGGTCACTGCCTATATTGTGCCGTGCATCACTGTTGCATTATTGCTGCCTGATGCATCACTGCTGCATCATTGCTGCCTGTTGTATCACTGCTTCATCATTGCTATTGTATTTTTTCTGCACATGCATGCCATGATGCACTTGCTACCGCATGCAAGCAATGGGCCGCTGGTGCATTTGCTGCTGCACTTGCATACCGGAAACGTAGCTGCACCATAATCCAGCTCTTGCATCACTGCTGCATCATTGCTACTTGTTGTATCACTGTTGCATCATTGCTAATGTATTTTTTTTCTGCACCTGCATGCCATGATGCACTTGCTGCCGCATGCAAGGAATGGGCTGCAGCAGCAAAATGTAGTTGCACCATAATGCAGCTCCTGCATCACTGCGGCATCATTGCTGTTGTATTTCTTGCAGCACATGCATGCCCTGTTGCACTTGCTGCCGCATGCAAGCAATGGGTTGATGCTGCATTTGTTGTTGCACCTGCATGCCGGAAATGTAGCCGCACGAGAATGCAGCTTCTGCATCACTATTGCATCATTACTGCATCACTGTTGTTGTATTTCTTGATGCACCTGCATCCCCCACTGCACTTAATGCCGCATGCAAGAAATGCCATGCTGCACCAGTGCTACTACATCTTACTGCTGCAGATGCAGATGCTTGCTCCTAATAATAATGATGATGCATGGCACGTACATTGCACTTTCGTTTATATCTAAATTGTTACAAGCGGCCTAGTCAAAATACCTTGACTCCATCCTCTTCATCATGATTTCCTTGCTTTTTGCCTTCAAATCTGGATCCCCTAGCCCAAACATGCATGCTAGGCTACGGGTTTTCGCCTCGTTGGCCTCCGCTGCGACTTTCTCCTGCTTCACTCTAGCGTTATCAGCCTCTTGTTGCTGCTCGGAGGTATATTGGCTGCCACCTCCTTGTGATGGGCTGCCGCCCATCATCTTAGTTGCAACATTCTCTAGCCTGTCCAAAAATGCTTCTTGGTCCGCGCGCGCTTCTGAGCTGCCAACTGCCGAGCTGCCAGATTTGCGGATCCGCTTCTTCACGCGCTCCGCACCCCCCCCGCAATCATTGTCCAGCATCTCCTCCTCCTCCGCCTGGAATCCACCCGCCTCCACCGCAATGTCATAAGGCAGTACCTTTGATACCATCTTCACCAAATCGGATGCATCCAGATAGAGCCACATGTAAAACTGCCCCCGATCAAACCGCCGTTGCCCACCTGCACCAGCAGCACCATCAGCATCAGCAACATGCAAGAAATCCAGCAAAAGTAGCAGCTTGCAGGACCAGCAGAAGAGAGTATAGCAACATGAGCAAACAACATGAGCAACATTAGCAAGAAATAGCAGCAGGATATACAAGTGCCAATGTTGGCAAAGTTGTACTTGTCAGAGTCATGGTTGTCAGAGGCCTCGTAGTTTCTTGTCCATGTTGTCAAATTGGTCTTAAACTTGGTCCAGCGGGTGTACAAGTCGCCAGTTGAGTAAGCTTTCGCCGGCAGCTCCGCCGGGTTGGCATTCCTGCACTCGGGGTGGGATGCACCAACTCTTTGTGGCTCAGGCTTGTAATCAGCTTTGTTGAATGTCTTTGCAATTATGCCCCACGGGTTCTTGCTAGTGTCCAACTCATGCCTCTCTTGCTTGTCGGTGATCATGCGGAAGGCATCGGCGTCCTCTGTCACAACATGCACGAGTCGCACCCAGTTCTAGTATGACCAGCGCGACTCTCCAGCGATAGAGCCGCCACGACTTGCACGGCGACGTCCACGGTCTATTGCGTCGGCAGCGTCGCCACCGTTTACGCGCCCTCTACCTCGGCCCCTGCCGCGCCCGCGCCCGCGGCCTCGCCCACGGCCTCCGCCGTCGCCGCCGTCGGCTGCCTCCCCATCACCGGCATTGTTGTTCACCAACAGGAAGTCAGATTCCGGGTCTATGCTGTCCGTGGGGGCGTTCTCGTTTGCAGTGGGGTCGTCCTCGCCTGCTTGTTCGCTGGCGACGTCCTCGCCGCCGGCATCTCCGCATGCTTCATCGCCGACGCTGCCGTCCCCGCCATCACCCGCATCCAGCTCGTCGTCCTCGTCCCCTACGCCACCGTAATCCCACAGTTCGTTGCTCATCTTTGGTTTCGTGCGGGCGGGGCGGGAGTCGCTGCGCTTGGCTGGGCGGAGGAGGTGTCGGCAAGTGGGTTTTGGCGGAGGAGTGTTGCCGGATGCGCTATCCGGTACGGTTCCATCGCGAATCCGGTATCCTTTACATGCGGCGGTGATGACGGAATGACAATTTTATCATTCGCACTGTATAGGACCACGGCCGCGATAATGATAATTGTCGCCCAGAAAATATTAAGGAATGCTAATTTTTTTTCAGCGACAGCCCAGCGACAGAAACGGTACGTCCAGCGACAAAGAGAGATACGTCTAGCGACCGCGAGTATACGTGGATTTCATAATATTATTAAACTTAGCTCTGAAACTCATAAAAATTTCTTACAAGAAAAAGCAGTGGAGGCCACCAAGCAAGAAAAAGAAAGAAAGGAAGAAAAAACCTAAGCCCGAGGAACAGGAAGGCATGCCACAGCACCAGCACTGCCCTCCTGAAAAGCGTCGCGGAGATAAGAACCCAGAGTGCCATGAAGAGCAGCAGAAAGACGTTGCATGAATTCTCGTCGCACATCCCCCAAAAAACGCCGAAACGGAAGAGAAGTAGATCGACGAACAAAATGCTGCATACGGACATAACTGTCAGAGCGCAAGGAACGAGAGTCAGCGGTCTGAAACTCATAATATTATCACTTTCGGGACCCGCCCAGCGATCTGTTGATACGTCCAGCGATCATTAGCACACCGCTGGCATCCTACTTTGCGGCATCCCAACATCGCAGCACTGCCCGGTCAGAGAACGCTCGAACCGATCTCACAAGAGACTACTGGCTTCATTAAGGCACCGCAATTGCCACTGCTTCTTTGCTTGCTCGCCTGTGGCACATGGCACCGCTAAGGCTGTACCGATCCCCGTAAACGAGTCCCGCCGTCGCTGCGGCGTCATGCGACAAATTTTAAAACCCTTATCTATATTACTCGAAAAATGGCAGCAGGGCAGCAGCAGGACGAAAGTACGTATTATGTTATCGTTGATATTTCTGTATTTTCTACAATATGACTATTCGTGGACAATATTCAATCTTACCTTAATTAATTAGCCTTATCATTATTTGAATCATAATGTGAGTATTTTATCAGCAATCGATACATTTTCACCGGTACCCAGGTACTGGGTTTATACCGAGCCCGCTGCTGGAGTAAAACCCGTGCTTGCGCAGAACTAGCCGTACAATATTTTAATAATTGTTCGATTAAAAGAAGAACAACGTGAGCACGGACAAGGAAAATAGGCGGGGAAACAAAAGGGCACGAGTGACAAGAGGATCACGGAATCCAAAGCACGGCAAAAGGAAGCACTACATTGTGCGCAAACCGAGCAGATTAAACCAAGGAAACTCCTAGGCAACGCCGAGAATGCAACACGTGGAGGCGACAAGCGGCGCCTCACGCGCCGCTCGAGGAAGCACGGTATTACAACATTTTAGTCAGCCGTTATTATATTACATTTTAAATAAAACAATAAATTGGGGCATTTCAAAACTTTGTTTTCCCTCCTTTGCTGGTGGTTACCATTGCTTTATTTATATTAATTGTTAGGATTTTAAAACTCAATTGAACAAGATCCTCGCCGTCTTAACTCCAAGGCCACTACAAAGCAAGGAGACTGGGAGAGAAAGTAGTCAAAATAATTTAAAATTTCCTTCGCGATTTTTTACCCTAACAATACTCGAAAATTCAAATCTTGTCGCGCCTCGTGTGCATTTTGAGTTTTAGTGGTCCAATAGGTGCGATGTGCCGGTGCGTGTGGCTCAAGGCAAGAGACGCAACCGTTGGGTTAGGACTGCCCCACTCGAGCCACGGCGAATGTCTCTCATTTCGAATGGGTGTGCCCCTAAAATGTTTCGAATCACACGTGCCGGGTCATTCAGACAATCAAGTGTCATAACATAAATTGAGGCGGTAGATCAATAGCACATTCCATTTTTTTAAGCCTTTCGGCGGATTGGTAGTACGTGCGCTTCTTGCGCTGCCGGAGTGATTTTCGCGTGCAAGCTTAACTACGATTTTTTGTGCAACGCGGTTTTGTTGAGAAGTAAGCGCATCGCACTTAAAGATAGAAGCATGCTACAACAAGAGAAATCACTCCATTCAAGGGAGGCACGCTCACGATGGCCTAAACAATTGAGAGGGAAATAAAGATGGCGACATGGTCAAAACAACCAATCACGAGACATGCTTGAGAACAATGGGAGAATGGCGACGAAATATATCGAGTAGCCGTAAACGCGATAACACGTGGAATGTACTATGATTTTATGACATGATAGAAGTGCAATTATGTGCACGTGGGTGGCTCCCCTCGATGACGTAAAAAAACCTTGGATGCTTACTACGGTAACTAATTGGTCCACTTGGTATTATGCCACTTATACCCACGCATGCCAAGGGCAAGGTGCTAGCTAGCGGCCCAACGCGGGGTAGTGGTGAAAACAATACTATGTCAACGCGCGGATTGAGTAGGGAAGAAGCGCCCGCCATGTTGTTGTAACGAGTATTGCCCTTTACGAGTACATTACATGACATTGTACATGCACTCTTTACTAATTTGATATGTACATTTCCATCGGAAGGACGTGCTTGTGGCTACGTAGCCATTGCTTCAGCTCGAGGACAATGTACATATAGTACACAACGCGGTATTAGTACATCATGGTACGTGCAATATGCATAGTAAATTCTAACATGCTACATGACGCTATGGTCTAGTCTCCCGAGACAAACATGCTACGTCGCCACTTTGTTGAGACCGTTACGAGAGCCCCAATGCAAGGCACAAAGGGCATGCAAGACTAGGCGGGAGTCAACTAGGCAAACTTATTTTACCCTAGTGCATTGGAGGGGAGTGACAAACGGCATAATTTTTCCAATTTTAGTTGCAAACAATTGCTAACTTTAAACAATGAACATCTCGGCGGCGGGAGACAACCCGTGGAAGACACTGCCACGTGTCATACGAGAAAATGGGCGGTGAAAAGTTAGCGCATAAGAACAAGTTTAAACGACGACGAAAGTTCACACTCGAAGAACACTAGTAGAAACTAGACAAGGTACAAGTTGCGATTGAACAACGGCACAAAATTATCTTTCAGTATCTATAGGCTAGTCGTTAATGCTCGTCATGGCGTTTTCGGCATTGATTGAAGTATCCCTTTGATTAATCCGCCTGTCAGCTTTCATCATTTGCTGAAATCCATACACGACATAGAGCAATTGTAAAGATGTGCTTATTATGAATTTCAGATGTATTTTTACTTTATTGTAAGTAAATGGTAATGGATGAAATGATGTACCTGATATAGATTGTTTTCTAATAAAAGCGATTTATACCGATGATAGAATAGCGCTTAGCGCTTAATTTGTTAATGTGGTGGAGTTTCTCCGTCAGTTTCATAAACATTTCGTACGCCAGCTCGCTTCATGCGGAATATATTCGTGCTGAATGCGTAGCCGATATCGCTACTCAATTTCATAATTTCCGAGTTAGCGACAGCGGGCGAGATCGTGAGATCTAGCGAGATCTCATTGTCGTTGGCTGCTGTATTTTACTCTGACCGAACGGCAGCAGTCGGTCGATGGCGCTATCGCGCGGTACATCTACAGGCCTGCCCTGATTCTTCCGCTTGTTGGCCCGCCACGATTATTTTTGACACTCATTCTTTATCAGACCCACTACTGTTTACCACCTAGTCCAAGACTGTAGCGCTGCTGTTTCTGGCGAGTGCGGTGGGGGGCTCTTACTTCGTCGTCTGCCCGACTGCTCCCGAGGCGCTGACTTTCTGAACGTTTGTACCTCACCACTGTGGGCCCGCAGGAAGGAAGGGGGTGGGGGGGTAGTAGCGATGGACGAGGAACGTGCCGAAGCGCTGGCGCAGTTTATGGCCATCACTAGCCAGGAGGCTGATGTGGCGATGAATATGCTGGAGGTGGAGGGGCCTTCTCTGCACTGCGTGTTGTCCACTGAGCGTCAGAGGAGGCGAAACAGCTTTTGAGTTTGGTTGGGTGCTATCTTGTCACTGGATGGATTAGGACGTAACCGATGATGGCATGGCAGCGTGCTGAACTTCATGGTTGCATGGTCGTGCAGGCTGCTGACTATAACCTGGAGTCGGCAGTGAATTTGTTCTTCACAGCTGGGCCGGCTGGTGTTGGGGCTGCAACAGGTGGTGAGGCACCCGCGAGGGGGGCTCCAATGGAGACAGATGAGGATGTGGCACGCAGGCTGCAGGAGGAGACGTACGGGTCCGCTGCTTTGGACGAAGTGAGAGCGGCTGATGCAGTGCGCACAGAGCGTTTGTACGACGTGAACCACCCCAATGTCATGCAGAGGTGGGTCGGGTGTGCTGTCTGAGGGAGTGGAACACCACATAGCACATTTCTGAAACAAGCAACCCATTCACACACGGGAACTCTCTCGCTCGCTCGCGCGCATTCTCTCTCTCTCTCTCTCTCTCTCTCTCTCTCTCTCTCTCTCTCTCTCTCTCTCTCTCTCTCTCTCTCTCTCTCTCTCTCTCTCTCTCTCTCTCCCTCTCTCTCAGACACACACATATACACACATACACAAATTCCACCAATACGTACTTTTGTCGTTGCTTGGGGATGCAACAGGCAAGCCAGCCTTCAGGAACCACCTCCGATTGCGATGGATGCCTTCCGTGACTTTAGCACAGAGGATGAATCAAACGACTTGCCCATGGGTCAGCAGGTTCGTGCTGGATGAGCATTGTACAAATTCATTGGCACCCTTACTAAGCCATCCCACTTGCAATCCAGATGTTCAGTCTGGCTGATCTTGCCCCTTGCCTTTATCGCAGGGCTTGGCTGACTTGTTCAAGCCTCCCAAGGATCTCATGTACGCGGGGGGGTTCGATCAGGCAAAGAACGAAGCGTCTGAGAACAACAAGTGGTTGATTGTCAACATCCAGGTGCGTTACCATTCATTTCGTGCGCATGTGATATCGTCCCTTCCACGGCTGGGCACGCAAATGTGGGCTGAATATTAGTGGCCGATGTGGAACGCAGTCAAATGAAGAATTTGCTTCTCACCAGCTGAATCGCGACACGTGGGCTGACGAGGCTGTTCACACCATGCTCAAAACGTTCTTCCTGTTTTGGCAGGTAATGGTGCTTGCCTGCGTTCTGTTGCGCTAGACGGAAGTTGTTTTTTTGACACTGAGTCCTGGGCTCTATCTGTGCAGACCTATGATATCTCACAGGCAGGGCAGAAGGTGTGCTCCTTCTACAAGCTGGTCCAGTTTCCGGTCATCATGGTCATTGACCCGATCACGGGTGCTTGCCTAGCGCAGTGGCAGGGGTACTTGGACCCCGAGCAGTGAGTCCTACATCAACCAATTTTCTCATTATGCAGCAGTCCAACTAGCTCGATTCAGTGCATTACGCTGTTGCTTGCGTAGCCAGAGCGGGAGTGGCTTCTGAAAGTATTCTGGGTAATCCAGGCTACTAGAGAAGCTGGAGCCATTCATGGAGTCGACGCCAGAGGAGGGTGGTCCCAAAATAGCTGTGGGCAAGAAGAGGCAGTCAAAGGTGCGGCCGCGTTTGATCCTTGATTTTTTCTGTGGGGAATATGGCCGGATCATTAACCTGGGACGTCTGTATTACAGGCCACTGCTGCGTCCACTACGCCCGCAATGACCGAGGACGAGGAAATTGCCAAGGCAATGGCGCTCTCAATGGCAGACACTGGCGGAGATGGTGCAACACGCCCCCCATGCTTTGTTGCCCAACGTCAAATAGGCAAGGCAAGCGAACTGACTGTGCCGAGCGCACCCACAGGGGCTGGAACAAGCGGTATGGCAGTAGACGCCGACGCCCATCAGGCCGTAGCCGCTGCCTCTTCAAATGCTGACGAGGTTGTGGCCCAAGCGCTGTCTGACCTGCCAGACGAGCCATCTGATGACGACCCAGACGGCGGTCGTGTTGGTGAGCTCTCTCATGTAGCTGCATTGTGTAACAGTCGGTGTCTGTGTTGTCAGCCTTCACCTTTCGTGATGTCTGACGTCTCTCTGATTTTACGCACCAGCTATCCGACTTCCTGATGGTCAGCGTGTTCAGCGCCGTTTCCCAAAGTCTGCCAGTATGAAGGTGTGCAGCTACTGTCTGCCATATTGCAAGCGCGCCGTCGTGAGGTCCATGCTCTGCCGTCGGCTGATGTACCCATGCATGGTGTGCAGGCGATTCGGGACTTTTGCATTGTGTCTGTGCCTGAGGCAGGCACGGGTCGCGCATTCTCCATTAAACCCGCATATCCAGGTAGACCCCCTTGCAAAATTCCGCGTTTATATCATCTGCGACATCTCTGTGAATTCAGCCTGGATCTGGAATCCAGCGCGGGCGATGCTAAGCGGAGTGATTGCTTCAGGTGCTCAAGAGTTATCAGATGAGAATGAGACGTTGGAGGCCGCAGGAGTGTTAAATTCTATGGTTGTGATGGGCTGGAGCGCGTGAGGGTGGCGGTGGGATGCAATAGCTGCGGTGTGTTGATCGGTTGTAATGTCCACCGATGGGCGCTACCAGGCACCGCTGAGCATTATGCATGAGGCAACGGTGAGTAAGGTCCTACAGTCACCCTTTGCGCACCGCGATCACGATCTTCTGTGCATCTACCGTGGCTTGTCAGGCGTGGCTGAGTAATAGGCGCCCCCGGCGAGTTGTTGCCCGGCGTTGTCCAGTTGGGTCTGAGGTCTGACATCATCTCGCTACACCGCGTGTCGTCAGCATCCACCTCTGTCTGAACTCCCATTCGCCACATTTTGCACCTCCCTTCGCTACCACCCACCGATGTGACCCTTCAGTCAGGTGTTGTCCTCCATCCTATGTTGGTTTCCTTTAACAAGCCCCCACCCCTCTGAGCGCAAGGTGGGTTGCGCCACGGACGAGTGAGTACGCCATGTGTTCCACATAATTGATTGTATGGTGTGTCGAATAATATATTAGATGGGTCGGATACTGAAACAAGACATGGACATTGAAATCGCCATCACGGAATTGCCACTATTTGACGATTCCATCGATAACGCACAATTCTGTCACCCATATCATGAAAATTCCAAAAGAATAATAAAGTCTAATATATTGACATGCATAATGTTGGTAATACGTTAGCGGCGATATCACATCGACAACGACACCTGTTAGGTAAGGAGGTATGTATCGGATCACTAATATCACCTGTCCAGGACAACGACTCGTAGGGAAATAGCATAATGCAATGCAGTGACATATTATGCAGACGACTGATAAGACATTGGCGACGATAGCACATAAGTATCGACACCAATTAAAAGGTACGAGTAGCCCGTAGTTGTGCCTAAGTAATGCTTGTCTACTGATTTCGCGCGCGCACACACACACACACACACACACTTTGTGTCTTTTGTAATAATGCACACATCATGTCTCTCTCACTACGTATTTTTGTGATTTTGAAAATGATGCTCCTGTACCCATGCGCAGTAGTTAAAGACGTTTCCCAATCCGCCCTATCCCAATGAGTTATCTTTACACCATGTACATGTTTTTACAAATGATAAACATCGCATTTGTAGTACCGAATCCCATCGAGATGATGATAAGGGGACACACACACTCACACAAATTAATGTTGTAGGATGTATCGGATCAATAATATCATCTCTCCAGGATGACAAATGATAGGGAAATAGCATAATGCAATGCAATGACATATAATGCAAGACTGATAATAATGCATTGGCGATGATGATATCACAGGTAGGTGCCATCAATATCGACACATGTTAACATGACATCTATCCATTGCATGCATAATAACGCCGATCGTCTTCGCTCTGGGCCTGGCCTCCCATCGAGCGACAGACTGGTGGACAGGGCCGTTGGACAACGTGCACCATCCACCTCTTCCCACCCGAGCCTAGCTCACCAAGGTCAGTGGATCCGTAGCGACACCGGACGGTACACACTCAAAGGCGCAGCTTTCAAGGATTTGAATTTCATCCCCCCGACAGCTATCGCGCCACCCACTTCGAAATCCGAATATATACCCGCCATAGTACTGCGAAAAAACAATCACACTCATCGCTTACAAAACGCTGCCCCCTTGGGCAGCGGCGCGCCACACCGCGCCCCTCCGAGCGTCAGGACGTCCATGTCCGCCGCCGACTCCCACCAAATCCAAGCCCCATCGGGCCTGGCCGTGTGCCGCCAACACACGCAACCCACTCGGAAACCCACTCGACAATCCTCAACTAACCTCTATGATTCTCTTCCCCAATCGGAATCAAGCTCGAACGATATGTCCTCGACCCCTACCCCCCCCCCCCCCCCCCCACCTACAGGCAGGCGCTTCTGCGGAACCCCCAGGACCGCGAGCGCTACACGGACCTCTGCGATCCCCGGAACCAACTCGTGGGCCACCCGCTAACCCCGCTCCTCACCGTCCCCCAACTGTCCCATGTCCGACAGAACCTGGGAACAACCCTGGACCCCTCCCCCATTCGTCGTGGCCTCCAGACCCCCTGGTGCTGGCTGCCCCCCAGTCAACCAAAGACCTTGGCAGGGCCGACGACTTCTCCACCCGCATGATCGACTCCACCCTCCTCACAGGCCAGTAGTACTCGACCACCCCCTCCCACCTCGCTCGCTTTTGGATTCACGGCGTCTTCCTGCCGGACCCATCACACCCCGATCCGATCGCGTCGGCCTGCACAGTGGCCCGCCAATGGCTCCTCGAGAGCATCCACCGCCTCGCCGACCTCCCCCACCGTATTAAAAATATAATGGGCCGGGAACTCGCCCATCACACACGATGGACTGCAAACTCCACCCGCACCCTCCACCCGACGGCCCCTAAATACGACGACACCACTCCCTTGCCCTTCGAGCTTCGTTCGGGCTTTCAGGAAATACGCCTTGTTCTTCCCACCTCCTGTGTTGCGGTCGGCCTTCTGTACCAGCTGACTTCACGCCAGCGTGAACTCCACTCGGACGGTCCAGCAACCCCCTTCACAGCCTCCTCCCCCACTCTCCTGACAAAACTACGACAGGAGAAAATTCAATTCCTACGGGATGCCTCTGCCCCTGAGGTCTCAGGCCGGCGCGTGAAAATCAGCTCCCCCTTGTTCACTGGTATCACCGGCCAAGAAACAGTCGCACTCATGCATGACCTCCTCACCTCCAGCCTCGCGCACGCACTCACCTCTGCTGGATTAGCCCCCTCGACCCACCCCCAATGCAGGCTCGAGGACCTCCCAGAGCTAGCCCAATTCATCCTCTAGTTCGCGGACGCCCTCCAGCCGGTGGACGTTTCCCACTCCGATCGAGGACGACCCCTCCTCCCTATGGGTGAATATCCCCCACCTGCCCAATAACCCCATCCATTCACAATCAGGACATGTATCCCTACACATCCTTCCATATTCCCTTCACGAACCTGTACCCCCCCAACCATCATCTTCACACCATCACCATCACACCCCCCCCAGTCTCAGGCCACGTTCAAGGCACCTCCTGGACTGACACCTGCCTCAA
>JAPMLY010003082.1:0-26289 GCA_026401115.1 Tetraselmis chui | reverse complement strand
AAGTGGAATCTTGCCAAGCGTAGGCTGACAGTCCAGAAGTACGGCGCCGCCGACGGCACCCCACTCTGCTCACGCTGCGCTGCTGAGCGACGTCCCTGCCGACGACGCCCCCGCCGATGACACCGATTGCCTACCCACCTTCGCAGACTGCGTTGATGACGACGCTGACGACGAGGTGAGTGTCCCATTCAGCTCTGTGGCATTCTCCTCCTCCCTCGCCCCGGGTCGTAATCTGTCACAGTTTTGGGTCGTTGATTCCGCCTGCTCGATTAACCTCACTGCGTTCCGAGATGACTTCGTGAAATTCACGCCCCCCTCCACTCCCTCTCGCGTGGGCGGTGTCGGCGTTGACGTTAAGGGCAGTGGCTCAGTGCGACTTTCTGTCAGACTTGCCTCTGGCCAGCTAATTCACCGCACTGTGTATGCACTCTACACCCCTGACCTGTCATCTCGTTCAGCACAGCGTATCGGCAGACTCCTTAGTGTCAGCTGGATGCAAACTCACAGCGGTTGTGAATTCATATTCCCCTCCAACTCTGACACTGGTTTGCTTTTGGTACCCACAGGCATGGGTATGCTAGAACCGTCCGGAAACGGTCTCTACCTCCTTCCCCACCAGCCGGCCCTCCCTTCCAGCCCATCCGCCCCGCCGGCACTTGACCCCTCCCCTCAGGTTGCCCTTACTGCCCAGTGTGATCCCGTCCTATGGCACCGTCGATATGGCCACCTCAACATGCAAAGCCTTCAGGCCCAACACACTCACGGTGTCCCGACTAGCCCTGTGTTAACTAGCGCTGTAACCAAAGTTTCGTGCGACTCTTGTCTCCTTCACAAAGCCACAGCTGCACCACGCAACACAGCCGCTTGCGCGAAGCCATCCCACCCCCTCCTCAACCTGTCCGCTGACCTCTGGGGCCCGGTCAATGTCCCCTCCCCACATGGCCTCCGCTACTGCTTACTCGTCATCGACCACCACACCAACTGCATGTGGGTGCGGTTCCTTAAGTCTAAAGACGACGCATGTTCGGAATTGGAAACCATCCTCTTGGACATCAAACACCTGCATGCCCGCCATCACTCCCAGACGGGCGCGTTCGCACCGGTCCTCAAATTTGACTCTGACTCTGTGTTTGAAGCTGCTGTCACTCGCCAGATGTGCGCACACCTCGGCGTCGGGGTACAGTTCTCTGCCCCATACGCCCACCACATGCTCGGCAAGGCCGAACGTCCCTGGCGCACCATCCGGGACAATGCATCGGCGATGCTCCACAACATGGCCGTTCCCAACTCCATGTGGTCGTGTGCTGTCAGCACTGTTGTATACCTTCGCAACCGCACGTACAGTCGCTCGGTCGGACCTACTGGGGGCGTCCCCCTCACACTCCTTACGTCGTCGGTGCCCAACGCCTCCAAGTTCCGCGTCTTCGGCTGCGCCGTTTTCGCCAAGGTCCCCGACAAACAACGTCGGAAACTCAGTGAAAAAGCATTTCGCGGCGTCATGGTGGGCAATCCCCCTGACGCACCCGGGTATCGTGTCTACAATCCGGAAACGCGTCGCATCACCACTTCCGTACATGTTGTCTTTCAGGAAGACACCCCAGGCTTCGACACACAACCCTCCGTCGACTCGGCCATCACCGACTCTTCGGACGACGTACCCGCAGACTCACCCCTATCCCACCCAATTGACCTCACATCACCCACACCCCTACCCCCCCCGCCAACACCTCGCCATGCTCGGCTCCGCTCCCACCCCATTCGCTACGGCGATATGGTTGCCCACCTGTCCGACTACCCACCCACACTCGTAACGGCGTGTTGTGATCCTGAACAAGGAAAAGCTCAAGAGGACATCTTTGAGCACCCTCACGTCCCCGACCTTGTCACTGGTCCCCCACACACACCTGCCGGCACGTCCCCTACTGCCATCGCCCTCCTCTCCGCCCGAGAGTGTGTGGAACCAAAATCCTACCGAGCTGCACTGGACAGCGCCCAAGCCACCCAATGGCAAGCCGCTATGCAACAGGAGTATTCCTCCCTCATCAGCAACGGCACGTGGGACCTTGTGGACCTCCCCCCCGGCCGCATGGTCGTTAACATCATGTGGATCTTTAAAGTCAAGTCGGATACAGCCGGCGACGTCTCCCGCTTCAAAGCGCGGTTCGTCGCCAAGGGGTGCAGTCAACGCGCTGGACTGGACTACACGGAGACCTTCTCCCCGGTCATCCGCATGGCCAGCCTGCGTCTCTTCCTGACCATTGCAGCCGCCCGCGACCTTGAACTCTGCCAACTGGACATCGACACAGCGTTTCTCTACGCCCCCATCCGGGAGGATGTGTACATCCGCCAGCCCCTCGGCTTCACCGATGGAACGTCCAAGGTTTGTCACCTCAAGCGTTGCCTCTACGGCCTTAAGCAGTCCCCCCGCGAGTTCAACATGCTACTTCGTGCGTGGCTCGTCGACCATGGATGGCAACAATGCGTTTCCGACCCGTGCATCTACATCTTTCGCGCCGGCCACGTCTTCGCCATGATCGCCCTGTACGTCGATGACATTCCCGCGGCCTGCAATGATGCCACCTGGCTCGCATCGTTCAAAGCCCAACTCGGCACACGGTTCAAAATCAAGGACCTAGGCGACCTCTCCCAACTCCTCGGCATGCACATTACCCGCGATCGCTCCACGCGCACAATCTCGCTGGACCAGTCCAAGTACCTGCGCGACATCCTCGCCAAGTACGGCATGTCTGACTCTAAGCCGTCGTCCCTTCCGATGGACCCAGGCTTCCTCGCCGGCCTTACACACTTGAACTCGCCTTCTCTCACAGGAGTGGCCAAGGACGTCTACCCAAGCCTCCTGGGCAGCCTTCAGTACGCCGCCGTTTGTACCCGCCCCGATGTCTCCACGGCATTGAGCATCCTCGGCTCTGCCCAAGCCTCGCCCACCGAGGCACACTTGCAGGCTCTGAAAAAGGTCCTCCGCTACCTCCATGGCACCATCAACATGCGCCTGACGTTGGGGGGGGGCATGGACCACAGTCTCCAACTCACAGGCTTTGCCGACGCTGATTGGGCCAACGACAGCAGCACCCGCAAGTCTCGCTCGGGCTATCTCTTCACCCTCGGACGCGGGCCAATCAGTTACAAGTCCAAACAACAGACTTGTGTGGCTCAATCCACGTGTGAAGCCGAGTACTACTCTGCGGCTGACGCCACCAAGGAGGGACTCCACCTCCGACAACTCTTGGGGGAAATCTTCGACTCCCCTATCACCGAAACCACCACCATCTGGGAGGACAACCAAAGCGCCATTGCATACTCCCAGAATGCCTTGGTCAGCGAGAAGACTAAACACATCGGCCTGAAGTGGCACTTTCTCAAAGACCACGTGGAGCAAGGGACCATCAAGTTGAGGTACCTCCCCACTGACCAGATGGTGGCTGACATGCTCACCAAACCCCTCCCAGGACCTGCACTAGCACGACACCGAAGTGCGATCCTTGGAGGACAAGACCCAATGCAACGCTTCATCCCGTAGCTACCTTCAGGGGGAGTGTTGTAAGTAATACCGCATACGTATTAGTTGCAGATAGCTACTGTAAGCTACTCTAGATATGATTAGTACATGTCTAGATCGGACATACCGATAAACTGTTTGACTCGGTACAGAGCTGTCGCTAGGCTACAGCTCTCACACTTCTGTTGTCCCGACACCACGCCTGTAGGCTGGTTGTCGCCTTAACTGTTCCGTTTGCGGGACTGTGACTGTAACTACGTTTGCGTACGTTATCTTCCACACTAACTGTGTTTGCATGGTTCAATAATCACATCATCAGCCGACATGATGTAGTCCGTGTCAAAGGCGTTGATGACGCATTGCTTCGCCTGACCGTGTGGGCCGCTGCTGGAGATACCGCGCAGCATGAGGAGACCGAGGTGGTGGGGGTGGATGGCAACGGAGCCATCAACCAATTGGCATGTGTCGTTGTACTCGTCAAAGGTGTGGCGCATGTAGTGGACATAGTCACCGAGTGACTGACCAGGGCGCTGTATGACCGTCAGGTTGTCCAGGAGGGACAAGGAGCGAGCAAAAGACCGACAATCGAGGCGTTCACAAAGGATGTCCCACGCGGCAGCGGCGCAGTCAGGGCGTGCTGGAGAAACGCATTTCATCGCTTGGTCAGCGCGCTTATTCGCGCTGGCTGCATGGAGAAGCAGCGTGTAGGCGTAGTGTTGCGCTTGTTCGTCGAGCCAGACGCCGGAGTCGCGGATGGCCAACTGTGGAATGAGGTATGCGGCCTTGATGGAGAAGAAATTAAGGAAGGTCCTCTTCCATTGCTTAAAGTCCGTGGTCGGGCACATGACGGGGACCGACATATTCATGGACCGGTTGAGGGCGTCCTTGTCGAAGCCGGGGGCTTCGTGTGCCGCCCGGTTGATGACCACCGGGTCAATAGTGGGTCGACGACGACCACGGATGGCGGGGTCGCCATGTTGGACAGGGGGAGAGTGCCGGCCATGAAAGGGAGGAGGTGGGCCACCGGGAAAGGGAGAGCGGCCGGCCATGGGACGCGGCGGGCCGTACGAGTGCGGGTGGTCACGGTAGGGGGGGGCGAGGTGAGAGGACGCCTCCGGGATATGAGGGCCGGGGTGTTGAAGGGAATATCCGGCGGGGGGGAAGGGGGGAGGTGGTGGGAGGTGATCAACCCGGGTGGCGTGACGCGAGGGGTCGTGGTACGCGTCGGCACGCGAGGGCTCGCGGGGCGCATCGTGACGGCGCTGTGCGACTGTGGGGTCGCCAACAGGAGTTGCAGGAGTAGCAGCAGCAAAGACTGTTTCTGCGTCCGGGGGTACGTAACTAGGGTGGGGATGGTCAAGCAGGTGGAGGGTGTGGCCGTCGTGGCTGTCCCGGACGGGTTCGATGTGAGCATCGTGGCGGCGCTGAGCTACAGGGGGGTGCGGATTAGCACCCGCAGCAGCAACAGCAGCCTCGGCCGACTGCGAGTCGAGACGAGTTGTTAAGTGCGCCACTTGCGCAACGAGCAGTGCGAAAGCGTCCGGGGGGTGATCGAAAGTGCTCTGCTGAGAGCCTGGGTCAGGGGAATCAACAGGTGAAACAGGCGGGGCTTTTTGTGCCATTTCGACAGAGGGCGAAAAAGAATGAGCTGGATAAAAAACAGGCAGCGGTAAAACCGCTAGCCGGACTCGTGCCTAACAGCGGTATGCAAAGAGACGGCCTGATGCCCGCCGACCCCTCGGCCTGTAGCCCCGGGGTGTCTCAGAGCACCTTCTCTGTATCCTCCACCCAGTGTGGGGCACAAGTCGAGGCCAAGGCCAGGACATGTGGAGCGCTGCGCTGGTGGTCGAGTCGCTAAGATAATATAAAAATAAAAAAGGTAAGCTACGGTTGGCGTGCAACCTGTGGATGCGTATTCACCCGACAGTGCACCCCCCCGTTCTCCAGCTTGGACCTGTGTGCACCCTGTCCACACACGACGAGTGCGTCGGTGTGGGTGGCTGGCTATCTCCGTCGGGTGGCTGACTTAAGAGGGGTGGTGGCGGGTTTTAAAATCGCAAGTTATACTGGCGATACCGCCGACTACAGGTTGAAAGTACTAGGAGTCTAAAGAAACTTGCCTTCTGCGGGAGAGCTGTCGATCGCAGCTCGCCGAACCAGGTTGTCGCGCGTGAGTGACGTGAGGCGGGGGCCCATAACCTATTGAACCATGCAAACACAGTTAGTGTGGAAGATAACGTACGCAAACGTAGTTACAGTCACAGTCCCGCAAACGGAACAGTTACGGCGACAACCAGCCTACAGGCGTGGTGTCGGGACAACAGAAGTGAGAGAGCTGTAGCCTAGCGACAGCTCTGTACCGAGTCAAACAGGTTATCGGTATGTCCGATCTAGACATGTACTAATCATATCTAGAGTAGCTTACAGTAGCTATCTGTAACTAATACGTATACGGTATTACTTACAACAGTCACCATTCCCGCTAGCGCGCTGACGGAACATCTTCTGCGACATGCGGATCACCTCGACGACCCTGTCGGTGAATCGTATGTCCCCTTCCCGCTCCGCCACCTGCGACCGCCTTCCTTGTTGGTGCTCCTCCGCATAGACGTCTTCATCCCCCGCCCAGTGGTCGCACTGCACTGGACAAAAGGGTTAATTACTCCTTTGCTGAGACGTGTGGTTGCTGCGGTGACCCCGACCACCACGGGTCAAACTGCAAGGCCACATACGCGCCTATAAGTATAAGTGGCAGCGCTACAAGATAAGACTCTTCACGAGCACTTCAACCGCGCAAAAGCCCCCACTGCTCACCTGAGTGAGGTCTCTGATGACACCCCTGTAATAGTGGACACATTGGCGGAAGTGGAAGATTCCGAACCACTTTCCGTCTATCTCGTGCGTTTTCCTATCTGCCTAGTTGCCCTCTTGACCCTTCCTAGTCCTGACGGAACCTCTCTTTCTCAGTGCTGGGTGGTTGGCTCTGCGTGCTGTATCAACCTTTCTGCCCATCGTTGTGATTTCGTCACCTTCACAACTGCCATTGAAACTCCACTGTTGGAGGAGTTGGTGTTATCATACGGGGCGGTGGCAGTGTTCGTCTTCACATCAAATTACAGTCCGGGTTATTATCACACGTATCATGCACACCTTGTTTACTCTTGATCCTATCACACGGTAATCAAAGAGCATTAGCAGACTACTCAGTGTCAGCTGGCTGCTAAAATACTGCGGCTGCGAGATTTCTTTTCCCAATGACACTGACATTGACTTGTTGATCGTTCCCACAGGAATGGGAGTCATGAAGCCCAGCGACAACGGCCTCTACGTGCTCCCGCTTTGAGACTGCTCGCAGTGTCCCTTTGAGACAATCCTTTGAGACAATCGTTTGATATTGTCTCGCAAACAACGGCCTCGGACGTGTCCCACTTTGAGACTGCTCGCAGTGTTGCTAGCGTAGACAGTTCCGCCCTTGCCTTTGCTGCCCTCACAGATGCCACTATGTGGCTTAATCGCCTCGGCCATCTGCACATGCAGGGCCTTGAGGCCCAACATGCCAATGGTGTTGAGACTGTCCCTCACCTTGATCCCGGTGTAAGGCATATTTCCTGTGATTCTTGTCTGCTTTACAAATCTCAGTCTGCAGTAAAGAACACATCACCATGTGACAAACCTGCATCACCTCTAATGCAGCTGTCATGTAACCTGTGGGGCCCAGTCAACATTCCCTCGCCACATGGACTGCGCTATTGAATCCTCGTCATTGATCAACACACTCACTTCATGTGGGTCCGGTTCATGAAAACTAAGGACGAATCATGCGCCTTGCTCAAGTCGATTTTGCTGGAACTCAGTCACCTCCATGCCAAGCACCATGCACACACATCGGCACTTGCCCATGTGCTGAAGCTTGACTCCGACACAGTGGTTGAAGTTGCTGAGACACAGTCCATGTGTGCCAGTCTGGGTGTCGGGACCCGACTCTCAGCCCCCTACGCAAATCACATGCGCGGTAAGGCTTAACGTCCATGGCGCACCATTCGCGATTGCGCTGCTGCGAGCATGCACACCATGTCCGTGCCCACATCCATGTGGTCATGCGTCATGAGCACCATCGTGCATCTCCGCAACCGCACTCTCAGCCGCGCGGTTGGCACCTGCGGTGGGGCTGCTCTCACACTCCTCACATTCGCTTCCCCAGATTATTCGGGGTTCCGGGCGTTCGGTTGCGCGGCATTTGCAAAGGTCCCAGATGCACAGCGCAAAAAACTGTATCCGAAACCGATTCGCGGTGTCTTCGTTGGGTATCCGCCCAACTCTCATGGTTACAGAATTTATAACCCTGCCACTCGGCGAATTGCCACCTATGTGCATGTCGTATTCCAAGAGGATGTCTCCGGTTTTGTCAGAAGCCTTAAACCCCATCTTGCGCTCGATACTTTGCCCAATCCGGTTGTTCCTTAGCCGTCCAAGTTTCACTCGCTGAACCGACCATTACCATGCGTCCTGCTCGTGAGCGAGTGCCTCCGGCGCACCGTGCCGAGTACGTCGCATATGTTGTTGTCACCCCCCCATTCCTCGTCGCCGCATGATCCGACCGGGATGATCCGGACCCAGCCGACGTCATCGAAGGTATTCCTCTGGCCGACCTCCCCTCTCGCCCTTCCCATCGGCCAACCGGCATAGTTGCCAATGATTGCTAGGAACCCAACTCGTACGCAAATGCACGCTCTAGCCCCAAGGCTCAAGAATGGGCTGCAGCCGTGCAACATGAAGTTAGCTCACTTCTCGACAATGGCACATGGACACTCGTAGATCTCCCCGACGGACGCCGAGTCGTGAACATCATGTGGGTCTACAAAGTGAAGACATATCACATGGGCCAAGTCAAACGCTGCAAAACACGCCTTGTCGCAAAGGATGCAGCCAACGCCAATGCGTCGACTACACTAAAACATTCTCCCAAGTCATGCTCGCCATCATCGCTGCCATGGACATCGACCTATATCTTGTGGACATCGACATCGCGCCTTTTTATATGGCCCCCTCAAACATTATGTCTTTATCAAACTGCCTTTGGGTTTCTCCGATGGCACATCGCGTGTCCGCCTCCTCAAGCGCTGTCTTTACGGACTGAAGCAGTTTAAAGAACTCCCGCGATTGACTGATTTCCAATTGATGGACTCAACTCTAGTCCGAACCCTGCATCTATATCTATCGGCAAGACGACATCTTCGCCATGATCGGGATTTATGTTTATGACCTCCCATTCGCATGTAACAACACTCAGTGGGTGGTGGAGTTCAAGCGCACCATGTGCCAATGATTCAAAATCAAAGACATGTGTGAACTCACCAAACTCCTCGGCATGCACATCACACGTGACCGAGTCGCCAAGACCATCTCGATCGACCATACTCAGTACATCACTGACGTACTCGACAAACACGGTGTGAGCGACTACGCCCCGTCCTTACTGCCATGGACCCATGTATTCTGTCTGGAATCGTGTCAACCACAATGAATCCCCTCACATGTCTCGCGCGCGATGTGTATCCTAGCCTCCTCGGCAGCCTCTTGTACGTTGCCATGTGCTCGCGGCCGGGCATCTCGACCGCACTCAGCATCCTTAGATTTTCCCAAGCCAACCCCTCAGTTCAACACTTTCATGCCATGAAAAAAGTACTCCGTTACTTCAGACGCAACATCAGCATGCGCCTCACGTTGGAGGGGGTGGGGGAAGATGATCATTCGCTCCAACTGTCGGGCTATGCAAATGCAGATCGGGACAACGATGCAACACCGCAAAAGCCCTGATCCGGATATGTGACTATAGTCGGCAAAGGGGCTATCAACTACCGCAGCCATCTACAGTCATGTGTGGCACTTTCCACCTGCGAAGCCAAATACCACTCCGCGGTTGACGCAACACGGGAAATCATCCACCTCCGGCACCTCATCGGCAGAATCCTCAACGCTCCAATCACGGAGACCACAACCATTTGGGAAGACAATCAGAGCACCATCGTATATTCTCAGAATGCAATGGTGAGTAATAAAGCCACACACATTGACCTCAAAGTTCACTTCGTCAAGGATTATGTGGAGAAGGGCACAGTCCGACTCGTGTACTTACCTTTTGATCACACGGTGGCGGACACACTCACCAAGCCACTCCCTGGACCAGCTTTGTCCATGCACACCTATGAAATGATGGGGATGATTGGCCCCATGAGCCGTCACAACCTTAGCTATATTCAGGGGGAGTGTTGTAACTTGTAAGCAACTCAGCAATACTTACTAGTTATTCATATATCATGGTGATGTGATAATATGTAGTACATCGTATTAGCACACATCATTAGTCTAGTTACCACCTGTGTGGTTGAAGCGAGCGTCTTGTGCTCGCTCCACTTCACTTCTTTCAACCGAATCCAGCCCGTTTACAAGTTGGGTGTTTATGTACCTATCCGTTACTTGCTTCCTTTCTCGAACTACCTATCCTTGGTTCAAAAAGATCGAATAATCCTTATATTTGGACGATGCTGTGGGATAGCTTCTGACGGCTGCGGTGGTGCTGTTGGCGGTGTCGTCAGGCTAGAGCGCGGTGCTGCTCGCCGCGGTGCTACTCCATGTTTCCTTGACGCCCTACACTTAAATAGAGGAGTGCTTCAACACCCAAGCCACGCACAACATTCTCTTCCACGGCTCGCATCTGGAGGCGTATGACTGCCATGAGTTTCTTGGCGTAGTCACACGCACCTTAATATTTTCCCTGCCTCCCTTCCATCCATTCATCACCACATGATCATCATCATCATCACCATCACACAAGCATCAACGTCATTCATCAGCACTGATGAGCATCACATGGATGCACAATACAAGTACGGTGCTTCTAGTTACGCTCTCGTGGCCGCTATTGTAGTTGGGCTCGCTGTTGGGTGCAAAGGAGCTAGCGATACATTACGTGTTCATGTCAATGCTGTGAAGGGTGCAGGACATTGTACAGGTACTCGTTACGGATATCAATTCGTGCTTTTCCACATGACGGACGTATACTCGTGGGTACGTCGCTACTGCAATATTGTAATGGTGCTGATGCTACAGTACGACCAGTACCTCCCGGTACGTACAGATATGCATAATTAATCTAACCAGCCAGATGACGCGCCAGAACGAGCTCTTCCATGCAGAAGGAGCCGCGTCGTGAAATCCAATGCTAGGCAGGCCGTGTCTCGAGGACAGATGGCGACGGTTGAGCAGCACTAACGCCTGACACGTAAGCAAAGCTTGCAGGCGTAACTAGTCTGGGCTGAAACCTATTTAAGCCCAGTGCAGTAGAGGGAGGTGACAGAACCTTTTAACAATTCCTTTGTTCACTTACAACATCTACTGCCTAAGTACAGCAGTGAGACATCTTTCAACAATTGCCTCTCGACAACATCATTTTGCAATCTTTCAACAACAGAACTAGACAGACTAGAACAGATTTGTGCTAGCGTTTAGCTTTCAGAGGCTAACCGCCACACTGGTTTCGGAGCTCTTTGGTCGACGCACGCTTTCGTTGCTCGTTGATCTGCTCGACGTTGTTTGATTGAGTTGAGATGGCTTCTCTAGGAGCAGGACATTACGTGGTTTTAGTAATTCACGTTGGAGGAACTAAATCGTCGGACTTGAAGTTGGTGTTTCAGCGTGAGCCTCGTTCTGGTAAAACTTGGTTCCCAGCTGGCTCTGTCTTACCTAACGAAGAGCCTGTCGACGCTGCTATTCGCGAGTTACATGAGGAGACCGGTCTTGTTTTGACACCGGATGATTTGACGCTGTTGAGTGGTGAACCTGTTAACGTTACACTACCTCAAGGACGACAGCTTGTCTACGTGTACTCGGCTTCTATTCCTGTCCTGTTTGCTACGAACAACTTACGTACACCTGCTCAGGTCGAGCAGGCTGTTTTGGCACAGTCGACAGTTAATCCGGATGATACTTACGTCGTACCGGAAACCATCAACATTGACGGCCTGACACTTACGCCCGCACAGAAGGGCTTACTTCGTGCTAAGAAGCACAAGAGTGAATTACTTCACTTTGGTTACGTGGCTCAGTGGGAATCTTTTTATCGAGCAATCACACAACATGTTCCAGTCATGCAAGACGACACGTCTATCCCGAGACAGTTTCACATGCACACCCGGTTTACGACGGTCGACTCTGGCTCTGTATGGCTACTGATTCGTGGACACATTAATCGACTGACTGGTGAAGGACCTACGGATTTACGAGTGGGAATGCCGATGCCTACCCACAACTTGGCTGGACTTTCTGTGACCCTCACGGAGACTCAGCGTAAGGCTGCTATTACATCACCGTACCAGGATGGTCGAGTGCCTCAAGTACTGGAGGATTGGCTCGAAGCACAGCCTCAGCGTTTTATAATGCTTGGAATTGCGGCTGACTCGTACGATGCAGTGTTCTGGGTTACTTCACAGTTTTCTGGACACCTAGGTGGGTGGTGGTTGAACCGGAAAAATCAGCCTCCAATTCCATCTACGTACAACGAGCTTGTTGAGGAGTTACGCAAGTCGACGTTTCTTCCGAACATTCAGGACGACGCAATTAACGCTTTGCTAAGCTTTACGCAGAGCAACACGATGAGTTACGCGGTTTTCACTAAACAGTACAACGACTACTTACGTCGATCTCGTCAAAACCTGACAGCTGAGGTACAGTGTGTACGCTTCATTAATGGCCTAGCGAACGATGCGCTCAAGAGACTGGCTAAGTCACACCGAGCTCAGCAAGGCTACCAGACTACGCTAGTGGAGCTGCAAAACTTTTTGAATAACATCGTGACAGACTCGCCGGAACTGGGCAATGCGAGGTCTGCTGCTGGACCATCTGCCCAGCCTACACGCAAGCGCAACTTTGAGGACCCTCTTGAGGAAGCCTCTAACGTCTGGAAACGTAACAAAGGTGGCCGTGGACGTGGCCGCGGACGTGGACGTGGAGGTGGTAACAATGGTGGACGCGGTCAGACATCTGGTCGCGAAGATTTTAATTCACTCGCAAACGCAATGACAGCTGAGGAGCGTAAGCGACACATGGACGAAGGACTCTGCTTCAAGTGCCACAAGAAGGGACACCGTTTGTTCCAATGCCCGGAGTTCAAAGGCAAGGCACCGATGCAACCTAAGAAGCAATGATGGTGGCAAGGCTGTTCTACAAATGAACTGGAGCAGCCGGCTACATCTACTGTTCATTCTGAGACACTGTTAGCGACAGAGGTCGTCGACACACCTTCGACATCTCCATCGACTACAGTTGCGACACCTGTAACGCAAGTAGCAGGTCGTCGTCGTCAGATTAAGCAGAGACAGAGTCGTAAACCTGTAACCAGACGTTCAGTTGATTGGAAACTGGTTGACTCAGTCTTTGACCCTCTGCATGCACGATTCAACTTCACGTTGGAGGGATGTGCTGATGATGAAGGTCTTAACTCGCACGGTGACTTACCTCACTGTTCGCCGAGTGACTCGATTCTAGACAGAGATTTGACAGGAGAACGGGTGTTCATCAATCCACCCTGGGAGTTAGCTGAGCAGATTGCGCAGCATTTTGAGAATTGTCGTCGAACATCTCCGACATCTACGATGGCTGTATTTGTACTACCAAAGTGGGCGAAATTTACTCAGGTGACTAAGCACTGGAAACTCTATCAAGAATTCCCAGCAAGGACGCAGCTTTTTACACGTCAGTCACTGGAGAACCCAGCTCAACAGGAGGTGGTTGCTCCAGCCCCTTGGCCTGTACAGCTGTGGTTAGTCGACGCAGATTGTGCGTTTAACGACTCACCAGAAACTACAGCACCTGATCAACCCGACTCGGTACCTGTACCAGCAGACGACTCGGAACAGTCCATCGCTACGCTGCAACAATTTTCTTCGCCAGCTACAGCACTACTGACTGACCTCACGGAAGCTCGCCCGTTAATTCGAACTGAGCTGACTGTGAAAACTCCTGATGGCGGACACCAAATTTCTGGATTAGTGGACTGCGCTGCGACACTTGATTTTGTGTCAGAGGACTTTGTACGACGCTTTGCTTTACAGACTCGGAAGTCTGCAAGTAAGACTCCAGTTCGACTCGCTAATGGACAACGAGTGACTTCTACGACAGTCTGCGACGTCACTTTTGAGCTGGCTCGACACGAGTTTCAACGGACTTTCTACGTCTTACGTGATTTACGCACAGCTGATTTAATCCTGGAACATACCAGAATTTTTACACTAATGGACGGCACATCTGTGGAGACTACACTTGAAGAACGACGCCCTGAGTGTCTACTCCTGTCGTCTACGAAAGTTCAGAAGTTTATGCGCAAGACGCGCCGCAGCAGAGGACGTCATGCTGATTTTTACGTCATTGAACTTACGTCAGCTGCCGAACAATCAACAGACTTTCACACTGGAGAGGAACTAACAGCAGAACAACGTGACAACTTCCGGTCGTTACTTTTTGAAGACTTCCCGGAGTTACTGCAACCTGTCGACTCTCCGCCAGTAAGCCGACAGTGGGATCACCCCATTGACACAACTGGCCCGATGCGACGTCAACGTCTGAACAGATTGTCACCCGCAGAGCGCGCTGAGCTTAATCGACAGCTTAAAGACGCAGTGGAAGCTGGTTTGATACGCCCCAGCTACAGTGAGTTCGGCTCGCCAATTCTTTTTGTGCGAAAAGCTGATGGCTCGCTACGTCTGTGCATTGACTACCGCGGTCTTAACGAGGTTACGCGTAAAGATGCTTACCCGCTACCGCGTGTGGACGACACTCTGGACGAACTTAAGGACGCGAATTTTTACACACACCTCGACCTCGCTTCTGGATTCTGGCAAGTTCGAGTACGTGATCAGGACGTTCATAAGACGGCTTTTCAGACCCCTGATGGCTTAATGGAATGGGTCGCCATGCCGTTTGGGCTGTGCAATGCACCAGCTACATTTCAGAGGATGATGAACGACATTCTTCGCGACTTTTTACATAAGTTCGTGACAGTCTACCTGGACGACGTCTGTATCTACAGTCGAACTCTGGAAGAGCACCTGGAACACCTACGTCTAGTGCTACAGCGATTCAAGGAGGAAGGGCTGAAATTACGCCTTAAGAAATGCTTCTTCGGATTGCAAGAAATGGAGTATTTGGGCTACACTGTGTCAGCCGGTAAAATTTCGGTTTCCACAAAGAAAGTCGAGGCCGTTGCAGACTGGCCAGTGCCCAAGACGCAGAAGGAGGTTCGCAGTTTCGTACAGTTCTGCAACTTCTATGCGAGATTTATACACCATTTTAGCGACCTTACGGCTCCATTGACGGACTTACTGCGGAAGTCCCAGCCACAGAAGGTTACGCTGACGCCTGCCTGTTTGGAAGCCTTCGAGACTCTCAAGTTACGGCTCATTTCCGCGCCATGCCTGATCCTTCCGGAGGTCAGCTCGGACGCGACGTTCACCGTGGCTACAGATGCTTCAACAGTGGGGATTGCAGCAGTCCTGTTGCAAGACCAAGGAGGCGGTCTTCAACCAGTCTCTTACTGGGCGCGTAAGCTGAATCCAGCTGAGCGTGGTAACACTTACTCTGCGTACGACTTAGAAGCTTTGGCCGTATGCGAAGCTGTCAAGCATTGGAGGTGCTATCTTGAAGGCTGTTCTAAGTTCCTTGTCGTAACAGACCACGACACACTGCGACATCTGCTCAGGCAACCGAACAACAGGCTGAACAAGCGGCAAGCAAGATACCTGCGGGATTTGCAACCGTTTGTGGGCTCGATGACACTTGCATATCGCAAGGGAGCTCTGAACGAAGCCGACCCGTTAAGCCGGCGTCCAGACTTCGTACCTCAGGCCACAGTACCCTTATTTTGGGATGGCGAGGTTCCGTCAGATCGAGAATTACGACGGAAGTCCCAGCTGCTGTTTGAAGACGCACAGTTAAATTCACTGACTGTTGAAGCGTTGCAGCTGAGCCCTGAGTTCGCTGATCTCATTCGCGAGGGGTTCTCACGAGATTCGTTTTATGGGGACGATGGTGAGTGGACAAGAGACAGCCGGATAGAAGCCAGAGACGGGTACTTTTGGCGTCTCAATCGCCTCTGTATTCCACAGAACTCTGAGCTCCGACTGAGATTGATCACAGAGCTGCACGACAGTTCGTCAGCTGGTCACAGAGGAGTTGCTAGCACTCTTGCTAAAGCACTCGACAGATTCTGGTGGAAACGAATCCGCCAAGACGTGAAAGATTTTTGTGAACGCTGCGTCGTGTGCCGACGAGCGAAGATTCGACCGCAAATGGCTGCGACTCTTTACCCATTGCCTGTTCCACCTAGACCGTGGCACACAGTTGGTCTTGACTACCTGACACACTTGCCTGAGAGCAACGGCTTTAACAGTGTGCTGATTGTAGTAGACCATCTAACTCGAATGGCCCATTTTCTGCCATGCACAGAGTCGATTACTGCCGAAGAAACTGCCACTTTGTTTTTACAGGGAGTCTACCGTTTACATGGACTGCCCCGTGTGCTGATCAGCGACCGCGACCCAAAATTTGTCAGCGCTTTCTGGCAGACACTATGGAGACGCCTTGGAACGCGACTGAACATGTCTACCAGCCGACACCCAGAAACAGATGGACTGACAGAGCGCGTGAACAGCACGTTTCAGCAGCTTCTTCGTTGCTTCTGTTGCTATGATGGCTCTGATTGGACGACACTTTTACCGCAAGTGGAGTTTGCGTACAACGCTTCGCGTGCACTCGGAATTGAGCACACACCGTTCGAGGCTAACTTTGGTTTTTCTCCTGAGGAGCCTCCTGACCTACTCTTCAGCATGCGACCATCGATTCCAATTTCGCAAGACGCAACAGAACGGTTGAGATTGTTACAGGAAGTACACACCCTGGTACGCTCTGTGTTACAGCTACACAAGGACGAGATGCAGGCGCGCACAGAACCGTCTACAGCGCCACACTTCGCTAAGGGAGACAAGGTGTCAGTCGTCACAGCAAATCTTTTTCTGCGAGGACAACCGAACAGGAAACTCAGGGACAGACAGCTCGGCCCTTTTTCAGTGGAGGAGCAGATTGGAAAACACAGTTACAGATTGAAACTACCAGCGACAGTACGCTTACATCCTGTGTTCCATGTTAACAACTTACGACCCTGCTCTACCGCTCCGCTACGACCAGCTGTTCCAGTAACTGTACCTGAAGGAGACGATGAGGAATTTGACGTCTCACACATCTCTGCTGTGTGCATCAAGTCGCTACCTGGGCGACGAGGCAAATATTTGCTCTTCATGACACACTTCAGCGATGACGACATTCCACCTGTCTGGCACCGTTTGAACGAGGTGCATCGAACAATTGCGTTACAAGAATTCTTGGAGACGCCCCAATGGCGCAAGTTCGCCAAGACTCAGGCGTACATTGACTTCATGCACGCTCACCCAGCGCGCATTCCTGAGTCCCAGTAACTGCTTCAGTAAAGGAGCCAAGAACCACGGAGGTCTGCCTCGCGGCGGCCTCATTGATCTGTCAAGAGGGGGAGGGTACGAGTGTGACGAGTACAGTCCTGCAACAGTACATTGCAGGACATTGTACAGGTACTCGTTACGGATATCAATTCGTGCTTTTCCACAGGACGGACGTATACTCGTGGGTACGTCGCTACTGCAATATTGTAATGGTGCTGATGCTACAGTACGACCAGTACCTCCCGGTACGTACAGATATGCATAATTAATCTAACCAGCCAGATGACGCGCCAGAACGAGCTCTTCCATGCAGAAGGAGCCGCGTCGTGAAATCCAATGCTAGGCAGGCCGTGTCTCGAGGACAGATGGCGACGGTTGAGCAGCACTAACGCCTGACACGTAAGCAAAGCTTGCAGGCGTAACTAGTCTGGGCTGAAACCTATTTAAGCCCAGTGCAGTAGAGGGAGGTGACAGAACCTTTTAACAATTCCTTTGTTCACTTACAACATCTACTGCCTAAGTACAGCAGTGAGACATCTTTCAACAATCGCCTCTCGACAACATCATTTTGCAATCTTTCAACAACAGAACTAGACATACTAGAACAGATTTGTGCTAGCGTTTAGCTTTCAGAGGCTAACCGCCACATAAGTGTTGAGCAGGTAACAACGGCAGTGTACAATTAAGCTCGTTCACTGACACTGAGCGGAGTTCAATCCTCAGATGGAGGGCATCGGCTTGATGAGCAGTGCCGTCATGGATTTACGTGTCTCCTGGCAGACGAGCCGGCAGTCCCGGGGTGATATGTTCTTGGCCCAACACCTAAAACTCGCGCTCGCTTTCTATTTTCCCTGACATTACGCGATTATACTGCAGCAGCATCCCATGTGTGAGCGTGTGCGCGCGCGGGTGTGTGTATGTGTGTGTGTGTGTGTGTGTGAGAGTGCGTGCGCGCGCTCGTGTTTATAACTGTGTATGCGTGTGTATGTGTGTATATGTGTGTGTATGTTTGTGTGTTTGGTGTGTGTGTGTGTGTGTGTGTGTGTGTGTGTGTGTGTGTGTGTGTGTGTGTGTGTGTGTGTGTGTGTGTATCGATTTCCGTCCTACCACATGCAGGTACCAATTGTTTATAGAGTGTGAGCGGTTTCCATTGTCTGACATTAAACGAAGCCTGCGTAAACTACTTGGCACGTTGCATGCACGGGATATACCGCTGCAGTGGGTCGTCACGCCGCAAGTTCACATTCTGAAACAAATTACGAATTATTCCGACGATGTATGCTGAATTGTTGCTTATGAAAATTTGAAAAAAGAAACATAAAATGCAGTTACCTCCATTACGTGTAGGTTGTAATTGATTAATTTATCCAAGTCTCGTGTACATTTCTACCCCAACCAAATGCTTGCAGGTTTCATGCATGTGGACACGGCCATTTCGATGCGAGATAGACGAGGCATATATTTTTGTGTTGCATTAGTTATGACGACACCTAGTTAAGACAAAAGTTCGAAAACGTGCAAAAATGTAGTTATTTTTTGTGCGGGCATCCATAAGCCTCGCTCTCGGCCGCTTGCAGCGACATCCCATGGTGACTTGGGGATCCCGCCCTCCGGCTCCGAGTTTCATTGGCGGCGATTGCCGTTGAAACGACATCAAAACTAATGCTCTAGTAGGCCTGCGCCCCCAACTTAGCGCGATGCATGTGGTTTCTGACAGTACACATGATAAGCCACTCCGCCGTGATAGCTCGGCGGTGAGACAAACATGGCTATCCGTGGGCGAACGATCTACTTACGCCCCTTGCTTGTGGCTGGCATGTGCCCCCGCCCGTTTACTCTGCCTTTGGCCGTTTGTTGCGTCCCATGTTAATTATCAATCCCGGCGTCCCAGGCTGTCGAGCCGTCCGAATTTGTAGCCGCACTTGGTGCCGCCCATGCATTGGCAAGCGTTAGGCGGGCGCAGTCCCGGACATAATGGGATTGTGATAATGGGCTGAGCCATCCATACATCTAGTATGGCGTGACACGCGCATGCTAGTCGCGCATAGCTGATGCAAAGTTGGGGCGCCCGTCGCGTCTCTGCCTTTGGAGCGCCCCTCGCCGAAATTGCGTAGTGAAAAATGTGATTGACTCGCCGCTTCTTCGGGCGGCGCATGAGGCCAAAATCATTGGTGCGAAACAGCGGCTTCCTTGTCGGCGCCGCGCGTGGTTTTGGACGGGTCTATCGTGCATTCCAACTCGAGAGGCCCATTTGGGGGCCTAAACGACGTGCGAACTACGTTTGAGGTGTTTAAAAAGATGGGTGTCAAGTAATGATGCAAGTAAAGCGTCTTTGAGGCAAGAACACATAACATATTTTGGTGTACAAATAGCTCTACGAAGGCTACCTGCTACACATGGCGTGGCCGCCGAGAGTACCAAATTCCGTGACTGCAAAGGGTGTGAAGCGAATGTCGGGGCGAATCCTCACCCCCTCCGAGTACTTCTCGAACTTGGTTTTCTTTGCCCGGCGTAGACAACTTCGGGAGACGGGGTCTACAAACGCCGAACAAACCTGAAACCACGGCATCAAGAGCAAGTTGTGAGCCTCGGATGCCGTGATAGTGCAAGACACCCACATCCGCGTGGAGGCCGTCGTTTCCGTTGGGGAGTTGAACTTGCATCGTGGGATATGTGAGAGAACCTCGACGCCCCTTGTGCGCCACGAACTTCAGAGATGATTTCCGCAAGGACCGTCACTAACCAAGAGTGAGCGTTGTGGACCGAATCGTCTCCGCCGGATCGAGCCAAATGGTCAGCAAAAGCAGTGGCCCAAGCATCATCCGACATGTCAACACCCGCCGACGCGAACGCACCCCGCATAGCTTGAACCGAGAGATGGCAAGAAGCACAAGGAGTGGGGGAGCGTAAAGTGGAGAGGATGCGGGGTAAAGTAGACCGACAATGCGACCGACCGCGACGCGGAAAACGTCGTCGTATTGCTCAGGGAACTTGTCACGGAGCTCACCCAAGCGACCCGAACTAGGAGGGTCCGAAGCCAAAAACGCAAGGGCGCCGTGGCCGAGACGAGATGCAAGACGCCTAGACTCCGGCCGAGCGCGGTTAGAAAACGTGGGAGCGAGCTTTGCGAAGCGAAGTAAGTTGACGTGCTCACTGATGTCGGCTTGTAGCTGTGGAAAGATGTCCGTGGCAAACGCGAAAAGGGGTACGAGCGAGGGCAAGCCATCAAGGGACCAAACAATGTGTCCGTTGTTTGATCAGGCTTCGGCCACGCTGCCTACGCGAGCCACCGTTGGACGCTGCGGGGGAAGCATCGCTAAGGCTGTGGTTATCATGGGTTCGGACTCAGCGAAAGCGCGAGAACCGCACGCGGCATCTAAGCGCGCCCACGACGAAGCGAGTTCTAACGACTACATGGGTTCGCTGTCTCCGTCGTCTCCGTCCGGTGTATCACGTCTGGGGAACACCAATGTGGTCATAGCAGTCGCTTAACGTCCATACATGGTCGGCTCCATCGGAACGTCGTCGTGGGAATCCCCGCACTCGCGAGCATGTTGCGCTGTAAGAAAACGGATAGCATGACCCACTGCCAAACCGGCCGCTCCGATATGGGCCGCATCCGCCAAGGCAACCGAGTCCCCCACTCCCATGCCGCCGAAACGTATGGGAAGAAACACCTAGGAGCGAGTGTTACGGGGTAGGATTATTGCGGGAAGGCCCAATATTTCAGCCACCACATCTAGAGTGGCATTGTCAGCGCGCTCGAGGAAGGTCGCGACGGTGTCACCCTAGCCCTCGCCCCTTTCAAGACCGTGGAGGACCGTACGGACAAAGTCTCCGAAGCGGCGGTTGCAATGTTGATAGATACGAAGCGCAATGTGAGAGTGCCGATGAGCTGCTAGACCCCTTAGACGTTCGCCATAGGCCTCATACTTGCTTAAGGCCGTTTCGAACACGTCTCGAGCAAAATCGGATGTACCCATTGTCCCCCCCAGAGCTTTCGTCCCTTCCGTGGAGACATGTACTCCCCGCCGGATGTGGCCTTTGAGTAAGTTATCGAAAACATCACCGACACCCAAAGGGGAATACAATTTTTTTTTGCGGATGGTTACCGCGAGGCCGACGCTAACATATACGCCTCCGGCATAGCGTCCGTCGCCAATGGCCACGAGAGACGCAAGGGGTCCAAGGAAGTGACCATCGTCAAATAACCGTGGACAACGGATTCGTTCGGGGCAATCGTAGCCAACAACTTGTATACCCGGGAAGCGGACACTACAAATGATAAATGGCTATACTATAAGAAAAAGCAGCACAAGCCATCGAGCAAAAAGAAGAAAAGAGGAAAAAAGCTAAGCTCGAGGAATTGGAAGGCATGCCACAGCATCGGCATTGCCCTCTTGCAAAGCATCGCGGAGATAGGAACCCAAAGTACCATGAAGAGCATCAAAAAGACATACAAGAAAATGCAGTGGAAACGACCACCAAACAAATAGGAGCAATAAGTAGGAACGAACAAATAACACTGCAAATGATCGGGCCCGGCGCGCAACTCGATCGAGTGTCAGAGTATTGTGTGTCCGCGCTGTATCAATATCGGATAGACGCCAACATACGTGGAATCCCAAGAGCCAGCGGAGTGACGGTACGGTATTGTCGTGCTTTCTACTGTGCCGTACAGCACATGACAGGAGAGCATCATCTGATCGTCACGCGCGCGTTTCTTGCCATCATCGGTTGTCATGTCCCTACTACGGGTAGCTGTACGAAAAGTGACTACACGTACATACACTCCTTGTTTAGAGCTCATTGTTGATTACATCATACATCAGGAGCAGACGACTGCTTTGAACTATGGTACATTATTCAAACTACTATGAATACCCGTACATCCACCTTCCAGCTGAAGAACAAGGCGATGTTCAGTACATTTTGCGCTTGATTCCGGGGAAACAAAGCACAGAAGTACTAAAATTCTTGATCAGCATCGGTATGAAGCTGTCCATTTGGTTACAGGATGGGTACAAGTAGCAATACACGGTACTCGCACCTCCTCAAATTGCATGTTGCTCAGCGTCGCCGAGAAGCCAGATCCCTGTCAGCCGTTGTCACACACCAGAAGCAAGGCAAGTGGCGCGCGATATATAAGTCGCACGCTCGTCCGCTCAACTTCGACACGTTCAATATTAACATAACTTATATCTGCTAGCGGCGCCGTCGACTCTCAGGCTTAGCACGGACCTTCAACAACCACGAGTGACTCCAACGACGCAGCTTTCGTCACAACGCTACAGCTCAATAGTTTCACCTGTATTTAGGAGTTACGAGTTTCGGACAGCACTACAGGTACCAAGCGTCATATATATGCGTCATTATTAGTATTATATATCGCGCGTGTGCTTCCGCAGCGCCAGTCGCACAGAAAATCGTAACCCAGTAGTTTTAGCAGTGTTAATCTTCTCGACAGCTGTGGTACATCCGCTAAGCAACTCCAGATCAGTACTGACTGCGTCCGTAATTTTCCGGTCCTCACTACTCCGCTCGCCGGCATTACTCGCTGCGGCGGACCCTTGTAGGACCCCTCTGCTCGGAGCGGCAAGGGCATGACCTCCTCGCTGTCTTCGTGGGTGGACCGGCCGCAGCTGAATAGGCAACACAGCATTGACAAGGCCACGCAGCCGAGCCTCCCCGTGCCCGTGCACCACTTGAACGGCCACCACGGCCACCCAGTCTTCGCCCCTACCGCCAGTACGGGTACTTACTCCGGGCAGCACTTTGTGGGCTCGTCTCATAATAGTAACTGCTTTGGCTCTGCCCAGAGTCGAGCCCGTCCCACCTCCGCCGGCTCCGACGGTAGCGGAACAAACAAGAAAGTCCGCTCCCAGGTTCCGGAGCTTGACCCCCGCAGTCCACCGCTGAGTCTGAGTCGGCGTGGGAGTCTGTCCGGACCCGTCCTGTCCGCTAAGAATCTGGTCTGCAGTGGCAGTGTCGACGCAGAACTACTAAAACTTCACGGAACTCACCCGCCCCCGGCAGGCGGCAATTACAACCCCACCAAGTCTAGCAAACTGTCTGTCGTGGCTGAACCTGCCTTGGGTGGTCATGGCTCCTACGGCCTGGCCCCCACCGCGTCGTCCGCTGGCCCGGCGCCTCTCCCGCCTTCGCGGGCGGTACCGTCCGGACAAGTGACAACAGAATGTCCGGACGCCAACAGGCAACGTGGCGTTGCTGCGTCCGTTCCCGGCCCGGACAGCTGTCCTCCGCACGGCTGCAAGGGTGCCTGCGGGCAGCGCTCCCAGATGCAGGATGCGCACAGCGTCGTGCAGAATTTTGTGCACCTTTCGTTTGAGGAGCGACCGGGCGTTGTCCACCGATGGCCGGACACTCTCGAGGTCCCGCCGGCCAGCAGCCAGCAAGACGTGAACGAGTCCTCTCTAGACGCGGACGCTTCCCCCACGTTACACGAGGCCTTCCATTATTTCGGCGTCTTTGACGGCCACGGGGGGCAGGCTGCCAGCGAGTACTGCGCACAAATGCTTCACAGGCACTGTCTCGAGGCGCTGGGCGGTGCTGCGGGATACCGGTTCAACCCGCGTCAGCTGCCCAACGCGCCAGTGAAAGAGGATGAGGGTGAGAGCGTGCAGGTGGTTGGGCAGAAGGGAGAGTGCCGTGCAGGCAACTGGGTGAGTGATCCCGTGTGCGCTGAGCTCGTGGAGTCCGCTCTTCAGACTGCGTTTGTGCGAACGGATGAAGAGGTGGCGCGGCGGCAAGTAGAGGCGGGCGTGAAGGACTACGCTGGTAGCACTGCAGTGGTGGCGCTGGTTAGCAAGAGCCTACTTTGGGTGGGTAACTGCGGGGATAGTCGTGCGGTGTTGCTCCGAGGAGGGGTGCCGTTGCAGCTGAGCAGTGACCAGACCGCGGGGCGTGCTGATGAAGTGCGGCGGATAGAAGGAGCAGGCGGGGAGATATATTACCTGCAGGACTGCCCGCGAGTGATGGGTGTGCTGGCCATGAGCCGGTCCATCGGTGACCACTATCTCCACCCCTATGTCATCCCTGACCCGGAGGCTACCGCTCTGCCACGTCACCCTGATGATGAGCTGCTCATTCTTGGCACCGACGGACTTTGGGACAAGCTGTCTAATGAGTACGCCTGCGAGGTCTCCAGGCGCTGCCTCGCTCGTGCCAAGGCAAAGGGTGCTTCACGTAAGGCGGCTGCCAAGTGCGCTGCCACCGTTCTCATCCGCACCGCGATGCAGAAGGGCAGCCGAGACAACGTGACCGCTATCGTGGTTGACCTCGCCAGTGAGGCTCTGTACGCGGCGGAGCAGCCACAGCAGGAGGCGTCATGAGTGTGTATTTGTATAAAGGGTGGGAAATCTCTTGCGAACGAACTGAACTGGCCCCGCGCTTGCGCGGTTGGATTGGATGTAATCATAACTATGCGACTGCCCTCACAAGTTGCGCTGCCACTATGACAACGTCGCTCTGCTTTTTTAATTATTGCCGCCTTTGCTATGACTCGTTCCGTTCCATTGTCCAACTGTTCCATTTTAGAGGCTCTCAGATTCCTGTCGGAATCTACGGGCACTCCTATCCAACTGTGCCTTGCATCCGCGAAGTGTGACTGCCCATCCGCTAATAATGTGTATCCTCTGAAAGTGTTTCTTAGAGCATCTTAGACCGGAAAGTAAGAAGATAGCTGCTGAGACTCCACTATTCAGCTCATTATTGTGTTTACGCGGCAGTATTTGTCCTCAGGCGTTCTAGAGGGCGATTGCCATCACCACAACCACACTTTCATCAACCCCTTTTTCGTTTGGACCTGCTGGAGTTGCGACGTGGAGTGGCAGCTGGCAATGATTAATAAGAATCCAAGATAAAGCGGATTGAATAAGTGTTTTTTTCTTGAATTGCTGACAAGGCGGCGGGATTCCGTTTTCCACAGCTATGCGGTGCCTTAACACCTGATGAGGGGAAGTCATTTCGGTGAGGTAAGGCAACGGAATGGCGGCCCAGTAAGAGGCTCATAGCGCCTCTCATAACCTCTTCAGCGTTTGAATAGTAGCTTTTATTGTCGAATTGCGCATTCCGAGAGACCTCTTTCCCAGTTACACCGATCCTTCACCGCGTGCTGGAGACTGGGGAAGTGGAGTGGTAGAAGCACTGCGAGGAATTTGTTTACACCACCTCCACCTTCTTCCCTAGTTGCTGCGTGTCTGTTTGTGGGGCGTCACTGCTGAGCCTGAAGACAACTTGACACATGTCAGTTCTTTATCCAAATAACAGAAACAACTCCTTTAGACGATGAAGTCTGATAAAACGCCAGTCTGTGTGTTCATTGGCGCTTATTGAGTTCTGATGGCGCTTCATGCAGGTATGAAGCTGTTTATGACTGGGCTACATCTGAGCTTGACTGAACCGGGCTGTCAGAACGCATCTGGATGTGTGACCCTGACATTATAGCCGGCCAAGCTCCTCCCCAAATGCACACCCCCCTGCATCGTCCCACCTGGAGCTGCCGTCCGTGAAGAGGCTTTGCTGGCGGGAGTGACTCACATAAGGCATTCGGGTTTGGGCGGCTATTTCATTTAGAGTGAGAGATATATGGCTGTTACAAAGGTGCGCAAGTGGCACAGAGAATAGCCTGATGGAGGAGACCTTGCGGTCAGTCTAGACCTAACGAGCAAAATAAGGATTTCATTGCGCCGTGCATATATGTTTGGCAGAGCGGACAGTCCGCCGCTGCAGAGGCCGCGCGTGGCCAGTTCAGGGGGAGGGCGGGTTAAAAATGACGTGAGCCTTCTTCCAATCCGGGCGCCTGAAGTAGCCGCTGCGCGAGGGCTTCTTCTTTCCCTCGTAGTTGATGGTGTTGACCTTCTTCACATCCAGCCCGTAGACGCCCTCCAGGATGCCGCGAATCTCCTGCTTCGTCATGTGCGGTTTGGTCCGGAAGGCGGCGGCCCGCACCCACCCCGTCTTCTCGAAACTCTCCGTCGCCTCCTTCGACAGCGGCAGTAGACGCAGGTCAAAATTAGGGAACACCGTGGGCAGCCGTTTCGCACGGGTCGTTACCATCTTCACGGCCTCGCCTACGCGGCTAGCCATATTGGATGCGAAGATTGTCGCAGGTGTTCCTGAGTTTGACGATATGGAGGTGAGATCCCGCAGGCCGGTTCTCCCCGAGAGATGCTATGGCGCTGCTGGAGCTACCTGTACCTGAAGGTAATAATCGCAAATAGTTCCCGC